>JACEFZ010010742.1:7500-25262 GCA_014155875.1 Cepaea nemoralis | reverse complement strand
GGGTTTTTTTTTTTTTCTTTTTTTTTTATTTTTGTATTTGGGAAAAAAACCTTGGTTTTTCCTGTTTTTAGGGCCGCACCCTGACGCATTGCGCAGCTTACTTAGTTCAGTTTTCAAATTAATTATACCTTCACCGCAAATCGCAAATATTTCTTATTATTGAGCCCATTATCATGCCAAAGTGGAAACCATCTGATGATACTAATCGGAAATATAATGATCAATGGGAAAAGACATTTGTGTGGCTCAAGAAATCCACTGATGGTTCTGAATCGGCATATTGCGAATTGTGCCGGTGTAATATTGTTCCAAGACTTTCAAATCTCGCAAATCATGAAACAACAGAAAAGCATAAGCGGAGCGCGCCATCTTCTTCACAAAAAACACTGTCAGTGATGAAATAAGTAAGAATATTTATGATAAAGTAAAATTAGCAGAGTTACAAATTGCTCGTAGCATGGCCTGCCATAGTGCCATACACACCATCGATCACTTTGGTGAAATAATGGCAATGGTAGCCCATGGATGTGGCAGCACTCTTGGTCAGATAAAATTGCACCTAACGAAGTGCATATCACTAATAAAAAATGTTATTTCACCGTCTTTTAGATCTGATCTAATTCTAGATCTGCAAACAAGAAGTATACACTCATCATTGATGAGTCCACTGATGTCTCGACCCAAAAGTATTTGTGCATTTTAGTTAGATACCTCAGCGATAAAAGAAATAAAATTACTACTAGTTTTCTAGGTTTGATTCCATTTCAGGAGGCTACAGGAGATAATATATTTAATTTGATTAACACTACACTGAAATTGAAAAATGTAATCAATCATTAAAAAATTGCATTGGTTGTGCATCTGATGGTGCTTCCAGTATGGTTGGATGCAACAATTCAGTTTGGTCCAGAATGGCAGATGTATCTCCTTCATGTGTTCAGTACAAGTGTGTTTGCCATTCATTAGCATTGTGCATCAAATATGCAGTGTCAAAACTACCTTTAAACATTGGATTTTTGCTGACAAAAATACCAAACTAGTTTAAACATAGCAATCTAAGACGAGAAGCATTTAAAGATTTATTCAAAATTATGAACTCATCGACAGAATTTCAGCAAGCTAGAAATGCACCACTTCCTTTTGAGAAAATCTCTCCTACTCGCTGGCTTGCCCGGGGAAAAGTAATGTTCAACATTCTAATGAATTGGGAAGAACTCAAGGCTTATTTTATTTCTGCTGAATTAGTAAATTATGGCACTAAATTTAAGTCACGACTTATAAAGGGAATGCTTCTAGATCAAAGAAACTACCTTTATTTTCATTTTGCAGCCCCTATTGTGTAGGAATTCAAAAGGTTAAATAGCCTTTTTCAGAAAAGTAAGGCAGATCCTCACGAATTACATGAAGAATTATTTTTGCATTAATTGTAGGATTTATGATACCAATAATAAGAAAAATGATGTTTCTAGTGTTGATTTTGGCATCAAATTCCTGTCAGAATGTGATAACTACATTCAGACAAGTTCTGATACAAAAATTAATTGCCAACAAGAGGTCTTAGATCTCAAAGAAAGATGCTTATCAATGCTAGAAGAAGCATTTGATCAAGTTAGAAAGCGGCTTCCTTCAGCAAGAAATATATTTAAGATCTAACCAATTTTAGCCCTGGAATAATCTTAAACCAGGCTTCTAGACCACTATTTTCGAAATTACCCTTTCTGAATTTGGCTGAAGAAAACCACCACACTATTATTGAAGAACAATACAGAAAATTGCCTTTTATAGATTGGAAGGAAGAAGAACAATTTAAAGAAAATGGACTGCCTAAAAATGCAGAGCAGTTCTGGCAAGGAGTCATGAAACATCCCCAATTTAAAGAGCTTGCTTCTTTTGCTCTTACTTGCTTAATTACTCCTATTAGCATTGCTTCAGTAGAGAGGATGTTCTCTCTTTTAACATACATAAAAAAGAAAGCAAGAAATAGACTTCAGCTGTCTCTCTTAGACGCAATTATTAGAATTAGAGCAGAACTATTATCTTCAAACAAGTGCTGTAATAAATTTGTTCCTTCACCCAAAATGTTGAATGATTTCAAAGCTGGAATTGTATATTCTAATGAATCCTGTACTGAAGTTCTCAACAATGAAGAGGAATACTTATTTGAAGAAGAGGTTTTCATGTGATGTAAGTATATTTTTAATATATCTTTTTACTGGGCAATATGTGGCTTTGTTTGGCTTTTTCATTTTTTTACTGGGCATGTTTGGCTTTAATTTGGCTTTTTTGTTTTGTGGCATGGCTTTTTTTTTTATCGCGGCGATCTGGTCACCCTGGTCTTCAACACCTACAGGAACCGACTTGTGGCCAAAACAACTCTTGACTCCGCCGCCTGCTAGGCCTTCATAGGCGTAAACCGCTGATCTTCCCCCTCAGTGTGAATTTGCATACATGTAATCACTGGCCCGCTGAATTATTCGGTGTGTAAAATATCTGTACCGGCCTCCAGCTGTACAGGTTGACTGTTAATTCTCTGGCTCGTTTGAACGAATCGTCTGTTAGCTGACGTTGCGATGAATCGTGATGTTGGTGTCGCCGTATAGCTGTGATTACCCGGATACAATATTGCACCGAGTTCTCTGTGACCGGACGTGCTCTCATATAATCCTTTGTCACAAAATGGATTATGATACCGTAACAAATAGGAATGGCTGTGGTTGTCTAGTGGTATGTCTGCATGAATACTCTTCAGGTTTCTTTTAGCACAGCTATATCAACTGGAAAAACACACTGTTTCGCGCACATTCTTTATTAATGACACAAATATGATGAAACACATATGATAGAATTTCCAGGCACAGTCTCAGTACAGATACATGTACACATGTAATTTCTGATAATGTTAGGCAGCAGTTAACTACTCAGCCCAAGGCTCACTCTACTCGAATGTCCGTTAAGTCCCCTAACTTAAGTCAAACTCAATACTACTAGGCCAGACCTCCCTGTCGCTCACAATTCAGTTATCTCCTCGATAGCTTGGCTGGTGTCTCCCACACCTCAGCCCAAGATTCAACACTCAGAGCCTAGACCTCCACTGTCTGGCTCAAGAACTCAACTCCCCCTCATTTTCCAGCCTGGCGTATTTATTCATTCTTGCTCGACCTCCCAGAGAGTGCCCTTTAACCCCGTAATCATACTTATCAGTTTCCCTGAAAATTACCATTAGAATCTTCCTTTTTTCTAGGTTTTCCTGTCACATATATTCATCTCGTTAGTGATTCCATTTTAACCCCGAACGTGTTCCAACCATCTCCCATTACTGATCTATTCCGTTGTTTTCTATGCGTACGTGACTTCACATGACATCTAATGTGATATATCTTTATCACCTGTTTAGGAGCGTGTTCCATGTGTGGACAATTTATGTGATGCGTACGTGCCTTCAACCAACACTTAGTCTGGGGTTACTCTAGTTTGTCGTCGATTGTAATCTACCCTCCTAAACTCACCTCTGCAAATTGCTTTTCTAACCCAATTACTATTTCTAGTCTAATCAGATTCCTAGCCAGATCATTCACCCCAGTAACGCTAGTTACACTAGGTTACCAACTAACAGCGTACCACATCATGTTGATCATATCACTAGGTTACCATCTAATGGTATATCACAACATATTCATCATATCACTAGGTTACCACCTAACAGTATACCACAACATATTCATCATATCACTAGGGTACCAACTAACAGTATACCACAACATATTCATCATATCACTAGGTTACCAACTAACAGTATACCACAACATATCCATCATATCACTAGGTTACCAACTAACAGTATACCACAACATATCCATTGTGACATATATGTCATCATCTCGCAGTCTTTTCCAGCAGACGTTGCTAGGACACGCTATCTGAAGAGTAGAGGCTATTAAAAAGCCCGATGGGAGAATTAATGAAACGAAATTTCGTTTCGTTTTAAGAGAATTGATTGGCCGCGCCCCGGAAACACAGGCTTAATCTAGACAAAGGCTTGGTAGAAAAGCGGTCTGGTCAATCGCCATGTTTCTCCAATGTTAGTGGGTGACCCATTGCTAATGGGTTAATTTAAAGCCCACTTATTCTCTGCGTTTTAGCGCTAGAGATGGCGGTGGAGTATTGACACTAGTCACCATGCTTCGCACTGGATTTATAGTCAACTTGTTTGGATTTAGAGGCAGGAAACTGGGATATCAGCCTCCTCTAATATTCTACAAAGAGTGCTGGTTACTGCTACTCACCCTGAACCTGAATGTCAATGCCTGGATACTTAACGGATTTTAAATATGCTGAAGTGGATTCCCTACCTCTGGGAACTTAAAGACGGTGTTAATATTTTCAATGTCTGCAACGACATGAGGCATGCCTGGCCTAGATGGATACAGAGTATAACCTCTTCTAAAAGTCACCGCCTAATTCCACATTCAACTGTCATATTCCAGAGGCTCATGGATAGTCTGGAATTCACCATCATTTACCTGTATGGATTTACCAACTGATTGTGTGAACTCCCAGCTTCCTTTGAATCTTCTCATCCATCATATCCCAGACATGGATAATCAAGCACATTACCAACTCCCGTCAATCAAGTCGTATATTCAACTGAAGAAAGAATAACCTACATCTTAACCCAGAGAAAGGGGCTGGAATATTCATGCCCAATTCAAGTTAGTTCTGTCAGGAAATTCTAATGGATTATGTGATGTCACTCCTCATCCAAAGAGATACTGAAAGTGTTTGTGCCTGATCCTGATCGAATCAATCACATGGACTCCTGTGTGTCATGCCACGCCAGAATGCTTCAGACTTATTTATACATGTCTGTTATATCACCCTGGAACGCTCCTAGCCCAGTGACTTAGCAACTGTGACTTGAGAGATTACAGTATATCCACATTGGATTCATATGGATTACTCCTACATAATTTTCGCGATGGATATATGATCCAGAAGTGAAAGTTCTGTGTGTGTGTGTGTGCAATCCCCAATTTTCTGAATAGGTGGATATATGCAAAGCAGCCGTTTTCCTGGATTGTAGAGAGTGTGATTATGGCCAGACTTTTTCTAGTGGATATTGAAGGAGAGGGAGTCATCATCAGACCCCTAGGATATTTCTAGAGACAGATTAGATAGATTTTCTTTATCTATTTCTTTGTATGGATTATTTACTTTGTTTTGTGTTTGACACATGTATTTGATGTGAACCTTTTTTGGGGAAATATTTTTGGGGACTTCTGTTTGGTTGTATACCTTGTGTGCATTGCCTGAAATATGATAATTTTCATGTCCATGTCACCATATTGTAGCTAACAGGGTTTTCCAGAACCCAAATGTTTCCACAATACAATTGTTTGTTTGTTTGGTTTAACAAAGCCTTGAAGTTACTTCATTGTTAACCTGGTGTTCCAAAATTGATGTTTATAGTCCAGTTATTGTTACTGTTATGTGATACAGTGAGTCATTGTACTGTTTTGTCTAACAGTGGCTGTTTTCCTCTGTCATGTAATCCAGTTGTTGCGTCTAACATTGGTTGTTGTCCCTCTGTTGTATAATACTGTGGATGTGCATGACAGTGGATACTTGTCATTGTTTATATATATATGTGGGAGATTAAATGTGGGGCGGGGCACTTTCACATGGACACACCCCCTGGGTAGAGTGATTAGTACTCGGGTGTCTGTGGTAGAACTTCCCGGATCTCCCAGCCTTCTATGGGAAACATTTCTTCTATGTTAGTGTTGAACTTGCACCCTTTTCTGCCTTGTTCAATACTTGGGGGTTACGAGCCAATATATTCATTTCTATAGAGGGCGTGTTTGGGTTTTAGACCCCATTCATACTGAATACCCCTAGCGAAACTTGTCCTTATTCTAATTTAATATATTTACCACCCTACAAGTGGGGCCTCGTCGCGGAACTTTGAACCCTTACCCCATGCCATGAGTGTGGGCGTTGCCCAGAAAATTTGTACCCATGTCTACCTCTCAAGTTGAGACTTTACAACTAATTGGTGGCTGGTGTTCACAAGTATGGGCTTAGACACAAGTTTTATGAACCTATGGTGTCTTAATCACAAGTAATGTTTGTTGTGTTTCAACTAATGTTCACAGGTGATGTCTTTATTCTAGAAATTGAAACCTGTGTTGTTTGTATATGAGAATGGTTAACTCATGTATTTTGTATCCTTTTGGTGGGAGACCTGTTCCTTGTATATGACCTCATAAAATAAGGTCTCTGGGATGGTTAACCCATATAGGATTATTTCTGGTAGGATGTCAGGAATTCTTGATTGATTTTGTGTGATGTTGATGTTAGGTGTTATTGTTACTCTGGGATGTTCTTGATTAGTTAAATTTTGGTAGTATGATAAATATATTACTGTATATGTCCTCATTTTTGCATAGACCCACATATGAATCCTGGGCTGTTTAACTATGTTGTCATATATTGCCATTTTATTTTGTGCATGCTTTGTTTGTTGGGGTCATGTACTATTGAAACTTACCCAAAGCAACAGAGAAATCCAAAAAAAAATTTAATGGCTGAGACAGATAGGATATAGCACCCCAAAATTTTTTTAAAGAATTCAGTAAAGATATCTTTATTTAAGTGGGACACTACATGCATAAATGGGATTTTAGAACATCGGGGGAAAATAACAATAACCAATTAAGTTGACTTAATGTTAGGGCCAATACTCCACCTGCAATTTTATCCGACATGTATAATGGAAGGAGTATGAATATTGGTGTAACTTGCAGTATTCGTAGCCGCCATGCGGGAAACCGTGGATTTTATATTTCACCCCATATGCATATACATGTTCGGAAATACTGAGAGTAGATAGATTGACACTGATGATTCCTATAAGGACATAAAGACGCCTATTCAACGCTTTCAGTTTAAGGGTCTGGTATTAATAACAGATCTTTTATTGTCCATGTGTCAGAAATGGCACTGGTCAATTTTATTATTCGGTTGTTGTAACTCTGTAGTGAACAAGGATCCATTTACTATGTGAGAGACAGCAGTTGAATTACAGGGCCCCTTTTACAAGCTAGTCCCTCTGGCATTACCAGTGACAGAGAAGCATACGTCGTTGTGTGACTGGCGAACGAAGGGTATGGTCTCGACCATAAATTTACCCTGTTGTTTTATTGGGATGTCATAGGAAATTTAAGAGCTACCGAAAAAAACCTGCCAGTATCTCGAAAAATATTTTGATGTCAGAAAACAGGAAATATGGTCCTCATCTGCGACATTCCCAATTTTATTCTCATCAGAGAATTAGTAACAGGCTCGGGCAGCCTTAGCTCCCATTTTGCATGTTGCTTGTACTGACTTGAAAGACTAGGGACAGCTTGCTAGTTGTCACATTATGTTCTTAAAGTCAGGATTTTTCTCCAAAACATCAAACTATTTTGGTGCTCTAGGAGATAGCCCTATTTATACAACTATTAAATTATGGTTGTTGTTGACGTACCTCTCGACAGATGAAGAGTAGGACGCCTTATTCTTATTTTTATTCATAGACCATGCTAGATTGGGCTATAGCAAGGACTATACTTTTCAAGCACTTGGAAGCCATTGGCTGAGAGTTGCTTGACTTTTTTTACTAGTTTAGTATTTCCTCTAGGGAGTCTAACTAGTAATATATTTCAGTTCAGAAGGGAAAAGCTTTCAAACTCTTCCAGTTTCAACAGATTTATTGTTCTCCGTATTGATCGGTTGCGAACAGACCTGGAGAGAAACTTAAAGGTGCCCTGATTTTTTTATCTTGAGGAAGTTAACTCAGGAAACATCAGAAAAGAGGGATATATTTATACCTGTGGCTTTCATTGCTTACAAGTAAGGTAACCCATCAGTAAACTGGGAGTGTACCGACAACTCGGTTGTTCGGATGACTATTACAGGGACCACCTACGGCTTTAAATTTATCTATGAACTGAATATAATGTGGATGGTGATACAGCTATGTGCAATGTTATTACATCTACTTAACGGTGCTTGGGTGGAAATTGTCTACAACATATTTGGAGGCAGATGACGATCAATCTACGACAATCGACGCAGAATTGCTCGCTATTTTCACCAGGAAAGCAACGTATACGTGTTGGAGGGGAGAGAATAAATGCCGGTAACTCATTCTAGTCAGTATAAAGTGCGGATGGACTTATAAACGAGCCAGGACTTTTCGTAGATTTGGCCTCAAAGCAAATGAACCTACACCTGTGCTAGTTATACTTACCCAGTTCAGTATGCCACTATGACTGATTTGAAGGAGGAGATCCTGCTGTTAGCATATTTTAAGGATGATATTCTTATTGCTAATGAAACGGTTGTCGAAGCTTTATATCTTCGTTCAAACGTCGAGAAATTGGTTCGATTGCAGTGCAACCAATACCTCATACAGAGATCTCAACGTCCACTCATATTTCAATGGAATGCTGACAACAGTGGAGAGAGAGTTACACTTCTTCAAGCGAAGCTAGATGAACCCTCAATGTTATGTCCAGTTGTCTTGGCAAGTAGAAACATGAATGTGGCACGGAGAGATTATTCTACAATAGTGATTAAATGTAAAGCATAATTGGAGGACCTGGAAGACCAAATGCATCAGATTAAGAAGGTGGAAGACTGTGGATGAATGTGTAGCATCTCTTCCTATGGGATAGACATGTCTAGGTGGGAGACTTGTGACATATATGTCATCATCTCGCAGTCTTTTCCAGCAGACGTTGCTAGGACACGCTATCTGAAGAGTAGAGGCTATTAAAAAGCCCGACGGGAGAATTAACGAAACGAAATTTCGTTTCGTTTTAAGAGAATTGATTGGCCGCGCCCCGGAAACACAGGCTTAATCTAGACAAAGGCTTGGTAGAAAAGCGGTCTGGTCAATCGCCATGTTTCTCCAATGTTAGCGGGTGACCCATTGCTAATGGGTTAATTTAAAGCCCACTTATTCTCTGCGTTTTAGCGCTAGAGATGGCGGTGGAGTATTGACACTAGTCACCATGCTTCGCACTGGATTTATAGTCAACTTGTTTGGATTTAGAGGCAGGAAACTGGGATATCAGCCTCCTCTAATATTCTACAAAGAGTGCTGGTTACTGCTACTCACCCTGAACCTGAATGTCAATGCCTGGATACTTAACGGATTTTAAATATGCTGAAGTGGATTCCTACCTCTGGGAACTTAAAGACGGTGTTAATATTTTCAATGTCTGCAACGACATGAGGCATGCCTGGCCTAGATGGATACAGAGTATAACCTCTTCTAAAAGTCACCGCCTAATTCCACATTCAACTGTCATATTCCAGAGGCTCATGGATAGTCTGGAATTCACCATCATTTACCTGTATGGATTTACCAACTGATTGTGTGAACTCCCAGCTTCCTTTGAATCTTCTCATCCATCATATCCCAGACATGGATAATCAAGCACATTACCAACTCCCGTCAATCAAGTCGTATATTCAACTGAAGAAAGAATAACCTACATCTTAACCCAGAGAAAGGGGCTGGAATATTCATGCCCAATTCAAGTTAGTTCTGTCAGGAAATTCTAATGGATTATGTGATGTCACTCCTCATCCAAAGAGATACTGAAAGTGTTTGTGCCTGATCCTGATCGAATCAATCACATGGACTCCTGTGTGTCATGCCACGCCAGAATGCTTCAGACTTATTTATACATGTCTGTTATATCACCCTGGAACGCTCCTAGCCCAGTGACTTAGCAACTGTGACTTGAGAGATTACAGTATATCCACATTGGATTCATATGGATTACTCCTACATGTTTTTCGCGATGGATATATGATCCAGAAGTGAAAGTTCTGTGTGTGTGTGTGTGTGCAATCCCCAATTTTCTGAATAGGTGGATATATGCAAAGCAGCCGTTTTCCTGGATTGTAGAGAGTGTGATTATGGCCAGACTTTTTCTAGTGGATATTGAAGGAGAGGGAGTCATCATCAGACCCCTAAGATATTTCTAGAGACAGATTAGATAGATTTTCTTTATCTATTTCTTTGTATGGATTATTTACTTTGTTTTGTGTTTGACACATGTATTTGATGTGAACCTTTTTTGGGGAAATATTTTTGGGGACTTCTGTTTGGTTGTATACCTTGTGTGCATTGCCTGAAATATGATAATTTTTCATGTCCATGTCACCATATTGTAGCTAACAGGGTTTTCCAGAACCCAAATGTTTCCACAATACAATTGTTTGTTTGTTTGGTTTAACAAAGCCTTGAAGTTACTTCATTGTTAACCTGGTGTTCCAAAATTGATGTTTATAGTCCAGTTATTGTTACTGTTATGTGATACAGTGAGTCATTGTACTGTTTTGTCTAACAGTGGCTGTTTTCCTCTGTCATGTAATCCAGTTGTTGCGTCTAACATTGGTTGTTGTCCCTCTGTTGTATAATACTGTGGATGTGCATGACAGTGGATACTTGTCATTGTTTATATATATATGTGGGAGATTAAATGTGGGGCGGGGCACTTACACATGGACACACCCTCTGGGTAGAGTGATTAGTACTCGGGTGTCTGTGGTAGAACTTCCCGGATCTCCCAGCCTTCTATGGGAAACATTTCTTCTATGTTAGTGTTGAACTTGCACCCTTTTCTGCCTTGTTCAATACTTGGGGGTTACGAGCCAATATATTCATTTCTATAGAGGGCGTGTTTGGGTTTTAGACCCCATTCATACTGAATACCCCTAGCGAAACTTGTCCTTATTCTAATTTAATATATTTACCACCCTACATCCATCATATCACTAGGTTACGAACTAGCAGCGTACCACATGTTGATCATATCACTAGGTTACCAACTAACAGTATACCACAATATATTCATCATATCACTAGGTTACCAACTAACGGTATACCACAACATATTCATAATATCACTAGGTTACCATCAAACATTATACCACAACATATTCATCATATCACTAGGTTACCACCTAACAGTATACCACAACATATTCATCATATCACTAGGTTACCACCTAACAGTATACCACGACATATTCATCATATCACTAGGTTACCACCTAACAGTATACCACAACATATTCATCATATAACTAGGTTACCACTTAACAGTATACCACAACATATTCATCATATCACTAGGTTACCATCAAACATTATACCACAACATATTCATCATATCACTAGGTTACCACCTAACAATATACCACGACATATTCATCATATCACTAGGTTACCGCCTAACAGTATACCACAACATATTCATCATATCACTAGGTTACCATCAAACATTATACCACAACATATTCATCATATCACTAGGTTACCACTTAACAGTATACCACAACAAGCAATGATGTACAGACAATATGGAAGTAGAGGAAGATGCCGACCACGTAAACGATGGACGGAGGGAATAACCGAGTCCATGGATATATCGATACAGAAAGCCAATAAACGCACTCTTCCGCTGCTTATACTTCACCTCGACACGCACGGTACAAGCGGAACAAGATGAGATGAGATTAGACTCATGGCAAGCCTAACGATCTGTAACAACATAACGCCTTTACCCATGCCTCAAATCGTGTTAAAAACCCTTTAATACTTGTTCCCTTCGAGTACCGCTTTGTCTAAACTATGGGTTCAGCACCACAAGCGATATACGCGCGTTTTCATTGAAAGGGGTTATTTACTGCCAGGTGATGTAGACATTTAAAGAGAAGGAAATTTGCCACTGGGGATGCCAGATTTACTTACTTAAACGTAAAAAGTCGAATGTTACGATGATCGGATCACTCAGAAAAGAGGCATTCACACTTCACCGGTTGACTGGCACTACAGAATTCAAATACGATTAAATCACATGTTGTTGAAGAAAAACTGATAATATCTCATTTTGTGTATTTCAGACTGGACTTGAGCCTCACAGTATCTTCACATGACTACACAAATCGCACATAAACGAATTCATATGTATCGATTGGCTCTCATAAAGTAAAAGAAGAAAGTAGAGATAATAACCCACACTATACAACACAACAGGTGAAACCTACTCGTACTATACCGGAATTCAAACGGTCGCCTCCAGATGACGACATGGCCTCCTGCAAAAACAAGTGTGCTTAGACGAGAAGTCAAATCTACTGCATATAGACAACAATCTCTTTCACGAAGCTGATGCTTTTGTGAAATAGACACAATGGACAACGTTACATCCGGATATGTCCCTCGTGTGTCCATATCCCTTCCTGAGGCTTGCATTGGCGCAGCTTGTGGCTGCTGTGTATTATTTGTTAGTTTACTAACATTAATTACAATATGGCGAACTCCGACGCTGCACAGCAATACAAACTATTTAATTGCTTCTCTTGCGGTGTGTGACCTGTTTTTGGGTGCGACTTTCATAGCGAATCCTGTAATGCACGTCTTAAAGTCTTGTGAAAATGCTCAAGTGACGAACACTCTACATCATTTCATGCTTGCAATATCCTACTCGTCAGAATTTTCGTCACTGCTCCATCTGACAGTCATTGCTATAGATCGTTATGTGTATATTCTAAAACCGTTGAACTATATCACACATATGACTAGAAAATACAATATAGTCACGTTCATGTTTATTTGGGTATTAACGCTGATTCAATTTTGTATCTCATTAATAGTTTTCAGAAATGACGAAGTTAACACAAGGTGTACATCTTTGCATCTTCCGTTGGCGTTTTCTATTTGGTGTACTTTAACTTACATCTTATTTTCCATTGCCATATGTGGATGCTACTTTAAGATCGCTTATGTCGCCTTTCAGCGTGAGAAAGCAAAGAGAACTCGGAGACAACACATCTACGCACCACGAGATGTCATTATTGTTACAGCCAATTGGACAGCTCCTGTAAAAAGTATCAAGTTTTTTGTCGCCATGTTTGGGACATTTCTTATTGGTTGCACTCCCCTGGTCGTTACCACATTACTGTCTCGGATATCATACAATGTACCAATATTAATTTCATCGTCTAGTATTTTCATTTTTCAAATGCAGCCAGTTTTAAATTCTATACTTTATTTTAAATGAATGCAACTTTTCGAATAGGTATTAAGAAACTGTTTCCAAAATGTCTTGTGACTTGCAAAATAATAAAGTAAAGGTATTAACCTAGGACAATTTAGGATAATTAGAGTACATTGCATTGAGAGCACAAACACATTCCTATGTTAGATAAAGTTCGTTTATATATTTTTATAGAACAATCGGTACTCGTCAGGAAGATGTGGTCAATATTAAGCCTGCCGACTTTACTTCCAAACAAATGTCTTGCTACTAATTTTAAGCCAAATCTTTTAATAAAGACAAGAAAGAGATCGTGCATTCATACGTTTGTAGTGTAATATGCAGGTGTCTTGGGAGATGGCCAGGCGGACAGATTGGTTGAGTCTGTGCCACTAGGTAGAGTAATGGCTGAGTCTGTGCCACTAGGTAGGGTATTGGCTGAGTCTGTATCACTAGGTAGGGTATTGGCTGAGTCAGTATCACTAGGTAGAGAATTGGCTGAGTCTGTGTCACTAGGTAGGGTATTGGATGAGTCTGTATCACTAGGTAGGGTATTGGCTGAGTCAGTATCACTAGGTAGAGTATTGGCTGAATCTGTATCACTAGGTAGAGTATTGGCTGAGTCAGTATCACTAGGTAGAGTATTGGCTGAGTCTGTATCACTAGGTAGGGTATTGGCTGAGTCTGTATCACTAGGTAGAGTATTGGCTGAGTCAGTATCACTAGGTAGAGTATTGGCTGAGTCTGTGTCACTAGGTAGAGTATTGGCTGAGTCAGTATCACTAGGTAGAGTATTGGCTGAGTCTGTATCACTAGGTAGAGTATTGGCTGAGTCTGTATCACTAGGTAGGGTATTGGCTGAGTCTGTGTCACTAGGTAGAGTATTGGCTGAGTCAGTATCACTAGATAGGGTATTGGCTGAGTCTGTGTCACTAGGTAGAGTATTGGCTGAGTCTGTGTCACTAGGTAGAGTATTGGCTGAGTCAGTATCACTAGGTAGGGTATTGGCTGAGTCTGTGTCACTAGGTAGGGTATTGGCTGAGTCTGTGTCACTAGGTAGAGTATTGGCTGAGTCAGTATCACTAGGTAGGGTATTGGCTGGGTTTGTGCCACTAGCTAGCTTACTGGTCCACTATATGTCAGATGTAAGTAGCACCATTTGGTACAAGGCGTAGTGTGAAAGATAATGTTGCGATATGGAAAGACCACAGATTCACGTCGACATTAAGTATCCTGAGGAAAGGTCAGACATATATACATAATCAGATTGCAACTAATAGCATTAATATGGGGAATCTTCGCTGGTTGTCGAAGACGAGGACTGAGCATGTACATGAATGTCGCAAGTGGTATAATGTCTGTTCCTGTCTCAATTCAGTGCAATCTCTCATCTCATCTCATCTCATCACATAAGGTTCCTCTTGTACCCTGTGGTGTCGAGGTGAAGTATAAATAACGGGAGAGTGTCATGTGTCTATTATTATTAGAGTTTCGCTATCGCAACTGTTCGTTCACTAAATATGTTCATTGGGAGTCAAACAATGTAAACATTTGAAGTGTTGGGCAGCTTTACAAAATGCAGTTACGAATACAGGACGCAGCGGTGACTAATTTCATTGGCAAACAAAAAGAAGAAGATAGAACAGCATATGAAACACGGAAACACCACTGCATTGATTAGTTATATTGGCAGCCGGAAAATCAGACATCATAAATGGTGTCGTGGTCTCCATGAGCAAAAACGGACAAGACCACTGCACTTTTATCGGAAGTCACGCAACAAGAAAAAGCCGACATGCTAACACGA
Organism: Cepaea nemoralis; assembly: GCA_014155875.1. NCBI lineage: Eukaryota > Metazoa > Mollusca > Gastropoda > Stylommatophora > Helicidae > Cepaea > Cepaea nemoralis. The sequence continues at coordinate 10,355 of JACEFZ010010742.1, read as the reverse complement.
TGTCACAGTGTAAGGCACCCGAAACGGCATTATCAGACGATGGGTCATCAAACGAGAAGATAAAACAACATATGAAATACGGAGATGCCACTGCATTGACGAATTATATTAGAAGCCGGAAAATCAGGCATCATTAATGGTCTCGTGGTCGCCATCAACAAAACGGACAAGAACACCTCACTTTTATCGAAAGTCACGCAACATGGAAAAGCCGACATGAAGCTTCCCCACGCTATCACAGTGGAAGACACCCGACACCGCATCATCAAACAAAGGGCCATCAAACGAGTCGAGACCAATTTCACAAATGAACAAATCAGGGAGATCATTTATTCAGTTGTTGATATTGGTTATTATTATTCGAGGGCCAGTTCGGGATATTCATTATTAAATACCTATTATCATTCATTATATTGATTATTACCATCCGCGTATCAGTTATTGATATTAATTATAAATATGCATGTATCAGTTATTGATACTGATTATTAACTTCCGCTTATCAGTTATTGCTATTAATGTTTAACATGCGTGTTTCAGGTCATGATAATAATGATTAACTAACCGAATGTTATTTAAAGATATTTATTAGCAACATCCGCGTATGAGTTCATGATACTGATTTTTTTTTAAAATATCTGGATATCAATTATTAATATTAATTATGTTAATAATATTTATTTTGAGAATCCAGAAAGGTCATCTTGCTACATCTTACAGTCATCAGATATGAATTCAGAGCAATTAAAATAGTTGTTTGACAACCTTGTATTTGATCAATTCTGTTTCTTTTATTTTTCCAATATTTACGCAGACAATACTCAGGCATCTAAGGAAAAAAAACACACACACATACACAAACACACACACACACACACACACACACACACACACACACACATGTGTATATGTATATATATATATATCCACTGGCACCTTGCTGTGTTAACAGACGATAGTTTGGTACATTGTGCGTCAAAAAGGCATAATAACTACAACTCGTGGCGGTAGCGAATGTGACTAACAAGGCCAATTCGCGTTGTAAATGGTCGTCCACAGTGGATGCATGTGAAAACATGTTCATTTCAAACCGTCATGCATCATCTTACGTCTCACACGCTCGGTGTGTGCTTTATCTGCAATCATTTTATCATTTGTCGTTAATCCATTTCTGATATTTGCCCTCCAGGTTTGATGCTGAGCCGCCAGCGTCTGTAGACTACCTTGTTCCAGACGTACTGGTTATCCTTTCCTCTGGGGTAAAGAAGGCAAGGCCGACAGAGGGAACATGCTGCATGGGCAACACATGTTCTCTGAATCCATGCCCAGGCATTATTTGATGGGATTTTGGCCAAATTTCAATCCGCATACTCTCGTCTGTAAAGACGGCAAGATGCCACTCACTTAATCCAAGTATTCTTCGCAGACACAGCATATAAAAGCTTGTTAAACGTTTCTCTTGGTGTGAGTAAGTTGACCAGTTTTCACTGCCACAAAGAAGAGTACTAAGGACACAGGCTTAGTAGGCAGGGACTTTTGCTTTGGCGGTAAACTTACTGTTGTCCCAGACTCTTTTTTTTAACCTGTTAATAGTTGTTGCTGCCTTTCCAATCCTAATGTTGATTTCCAGATCTAGGGATAATTTGCTATTTACCTCTGATCCTAGATATGTCAAATGGTCTACTATCTCCAGTTCGGCGTCGTCAATAAAGATTGATGGTACCTTATGTGCACCTTGTGATATATATATATATATATATATATATATATATATATATATATATATATATATATATATATATATATATATATATATATATATATAAATAAAAGACGATGTATGTATGTATGGTATGGATGTATGTGGGTCCATTCTTTATGCGTTCGCGAACAGTCCATCCGATTGAGATGAAATTTGCTACACGTCTTCTTCTCATTCCAGTGCAACCAACTGTCATAGTTTTTTTCAGTGTACTATCAGCTATTACCTTACTAAAATTTAATTTTGTAATTACATGACTGAACATAAGAAAATATAAAACAAGGGACATAACTTTTAGTAGCATTTTTATATCTTAAGTTAAGTCCCCTGGCTATAGATAGATAGATAGATAGATAGATAGATAGATAGATAGATAGATAGATAGATAGATAGATACATACATACATACATACATACATACATACATACATACATACATAGACAGACAGACAGACAGATCCCTGCCAGGGCCTGGGCGAAGCCGGGCCGGGTCAGGCAGACAGTCAGACAGACAGACAGACAGACAGACAGACAGTCGGGAACGGGAACTTATATGACTACTTATATGAATTAAATGAGATGCTCCCCACCAGGGACTGGGGGAAGCCGGGAGGGGTCAGACAGACAGACAGACAGATCCCCGCCAGGGACTGGGCGAAGCCGGGCCGGGTCAGACAGACAGACAGACAGACAGTCGGGAACGGAACTTATATGACTACTTATATGAATTAAATGAGATGCTCCCCATCAGGGTCTGGGCGAAGCTGTGCCGGGTCAGACAGACAGACAGACAGACAGACAGACAGACAGATAGTCGGGAACGGGAGCTTATATGACTACTTGTATGAATTAAATAAGATGCTCCCCACCAGGGACTGGGTGAAGCCGGGCCGGGTCAGACAGACATACAGACAGATACACAGACAGACAGACAGATAGTCGGGAACGGGAACGGGATCTTATATGACTACTTATATGAATTAAATGAGATGCTCCCCACCAGGAGCTGGGCGAAGCCGGGCCGGGTCAGACAGACAGACAGACAAGCAGACAGACAGACAGACAGATAGATAGATAGATAGATAGATAGATA
>JACEFZ010010742.1:0-5000 GCA_014155875.1 Cepaea nemoralis | reverse complement strand
ATATATATATATATATATATATATATATATATATATATACATACATAGACCGGCTCCCTGTCCGAGGGGTTAGCAGCTTTCTCCGTAATCTCGAATACTCTCGTGGTTGACGTGAGTGCACGAGAATTAGAAGTGGTTCGAGTCGCGCCAGTGACTGATGTGAGAAAGGAGCCTGTCGCTCAGAACGACGTTGCGTGCTGATGAGCGTAATCTAGCCTTGGAATCAACATACAGCTGAAAGATGCTGATGTTGACCGCAATATCCTGAAACAGGATGGAAACGAGGAATATATATATATGTATGTATATATATATATATATATATATATATATATATATATATATATATATATAGAGAGAGAGAGAGAGAGAGAGAGAGAGAGAGAGAGAGGTTTGACAAAGATATTACATTACCGTATATGATTAGTTGAAATTGGCTAAGGTAAACCCCCCTTCCCTCCCCCCCTCCCCCCCCCCCCCCCCCCCCCCCCCCCCCCCCCCCCCCACCCCCCCCCCCCATATAGGACATGGACGAACGAAAACGTGGGATAATGGACAGACGAACGGATGCATACGGGATAACAGAGAGGAAGCAAAAGGCTTAGACAGAAGACGTAAAGTGACGGAGGAAGGGGAAGGAAGGATGGAAGAAAGAGAAGGACGTAAACGAAAGAAAATTACGTAAAAATCGGTCAGGCAAAAGCCTATGCTGTAACGCGATTACGTAAACGGACAGATTATGATGATATGCAGGGATGCAAAGTATGGTAATTTAAGGACACACATGAACGAAGTACATAACGGACGGCAGAATGTTAACGGGAGTCCAAAAGTTAGTTATTCGACAGATCATCATTGCACGTCGAAACATCAGTCCATAAGTCTCGTATCCCCTTATCAGTAAATCCCGCAGCGTGTAGCGGCTAACGTCACCAGTTCTGTGTTGGAATACTAATCATTTATGGCTTTCTGCTTAGTGTTCTTGTTTGGTCACACCTCTTTTAATTTGTTATTCTCACATCCTGACCATGGTTGTAGATTCACAGTCATCACTTGGTTCTCGCAAACGACTTACGTCTCGTAGAGCATTCAAAATATCAGCCTGGTCCATAGCTCGACAGCCTTATACAGTAGCCTTACCTGCTAGACTGTCAAACTGCTCATTTCCTTGCACAACCACATGCCCTGGCACGAAAATGAAACTCATCTTTGCCAGCCGAGACCGCTCCAGATACATCAACCACTCTCTTCGGATCCAGTCCATCTCTATCTTCTTGAGCATATCATCATGCAGGGTTGCCACTTTTTTTGACCAAAAGTATCTAGAAACGGCCCAAACAACATCCATAAATATCTAGATTTCGTTGGAAAGTATCTAGGAAAAATATCCAGATTGAGAAAGTAAGAAATTACATATGTATTGATGTGACTGCCGATCTCCCTGACGAAATGTTTACGGCTGTCACCGTAATCCCGTATATACTCGTGTGTAACGGAGCTGCGCCCGAACCGACAGCGGTTCGAGCCGCGCTGGTAACTTACAGGGGTATGTGAGCCGGTCGCTCAGAAAGCAATGGCAAACTACTGAGCGTAATCTTGCCTTGTACATCAACAGCAGCTGAAAAATTCTGATGTTGACTGCACCATCCTGTAAGGGATATGCAACATTAAAAAGAAAATTGATGTGACTTACCTATAGAATCATGTCCTCATCTTCACTGATGCCTGTCTCACAAGATGCACTTAGCTTGGATGATGAAGTTGAAGCTTCAGATTCAAAATGACTGGCATGCTTTAGCTGTTCCAATTTCTTTTATTACACGATCAGGGAGCTGATAAGTTGAACAGCATTTTCCTGCTCTCATCAGGCCAAATCTTATTGTCAATATAGCATTTAAGAGATCAAGTTTCATCCTGTTTCTTAGTTTACATTTTGTATAATTCACAGTACTGAAAACTCTTTCCGCATCAGCATTTGAATGGGGTAGTATCATGGCAGACATCGCACATTCAAAGAGCTCACAGAATGGACTGTTACCTGAGACATCTTTAAATTGTCTTACTTCACTCCAAAAAGCTTCAGTTTCTGTTTTGTTTGTCCAGTCAACCAAATTTATTTTGGTTAACTAATATTCTGCTTCCGCCACACTATTATCAGTAGCCCTTAAAAATTTAATAACTTGACAATATTTAGGTATGTCCTTTACTGGCTGAGGTATGTTGTTAATAGAAAAGAGTGAAATAGTTTTCAATACATCTAAATTTTCAGGAAGTCTCTGCTTCAGTTGATCGAATAATGAGACAAGAAAATCTTGACAGCGCTTTCTTAAGTTGTTCTCTTCATTTTCTGTGAACAGTCCTTTTGCTTTTAAACCATCAATTTTTGATTCGATTTGGTATCCCAGGTATGGCTTGGGAGCCAAATAGCTCTCTATAGTGCTAGTGAACAAGTCCGCTTAACAAGTTGGCAATATAAGTCTTTTAACAATTGAGTGAAATAGCAAAATGAGGTCGTCAAGTAATTTAACTTTATCAACATTTTGAGATTCAAATAGTTTATTAACTTTTTGCACTTCACTTAAAATGGATTGTGAAAAGAGAAGGAATGCCAAATTTTTTTTCATCACTGTACATTCCATATAGTATTTCAGCTGTGTAGCACTTTTCACTTTGTCTTGTTATTTCGAAGTGTGTCTTCAACTCTAACCATCGGTTCACAATTACTTCAACTGCTGGTTGAATTGATAACCATCTAGTTTTGCAATATGACAGAATTTTCAGTGGTGATGTACTATCATTTAATGCTTTATATAAATTATTATATTGCTGTTGTCTGACAGATGATTTGGAGAACCAGTTATGTGTTTCAGCAATAAGGAATTCCAAATTCCTTGGTAAACATTCTGACTGATAAGGCATGTGATAATGCTAGCTGCAAGGAATGACACGTACATTTTATGAGGATTAAAGGTGGGATATCTTCCTTCAATTTTGCATACACGCCATGGTTGATACCGACCATTACCGATGCATTATCGGTTCCAATTGCAGCCAAATTCTTTAAGTTTAAATGTTTACTGACCAAAAGTTTCTTCAGTGCCCGTATGTGCCCTTTTACTCATTACCGGGGGGGGGGGGGGGGGGTGTTGCCAGATTGTTGAGCGTTGACCCAAGTCAGTTCAAAGTTTAAATAATGGCAGTTACCATAATTTACGCGCGTCCAGACCAAACATAAAATGGGTAAATGACACCGAAAGAAAAGTAAAATCTAGAAAGTATTCAAAATATCCGACTCCAAATTAAAAGTATCTAGAATTGCATCCAGCATCCAAACGTCAGAAAACGGTATCCAGACGCCGGCAAAAACCTCTAGATCTGGATATAAGATATCTAGAATGGCAATTATGAGCATATGTATTGTCACATTTCAACAACCAAAATGCTACGTTTCTAAGACCGGCGAAACCAATCTATCCCGCGGTACGGAGTATTGTTTTTGTTAACGCGGGGTGATGAGAACACAGGAGACCGCACCTGGATTAATTCGTTCTCAAAACAGAATATGGCGACCGGGATTGTTTGGATAAAGCCAGCTGTCACGTACCATACAGCCAGCTGCAGTTCCGTGGACAAAGAAAGCATGTGTGTACAAATGAGAGGTGTCGACAGACGGACCAGATGTCGGGGAAATTAGGTCCCGGAGTGGCGTTTGTTATGAGATGTTATGAGATAAATACATTCATTGGGCTGCCTAGGAATTGTGTCGAATCAGCCACCCCAAACAGTCTGGTTCCGATGACAGTATAGAGACAATAGAAAGATAGACCCGCCTGACAAATTATTCCTTTCTCATCAAAGGAAATATGAAGTCAGACAACACGGATGAAATATACTCGCGTTACATGAGTGGCTATTTTCCCACCGCGTATACAGGCCTAAGGTGAATTAGCCCATAGGTGTGAAGATATCTTCTCCTCCTGGGCTACACCCAGTTAAATAACACCAGCCTGGGATTCAATAAACACTTCACCGCTTATAGCCTTCCTACATAGTCGGGTGTCACCTTGAGAAACGCATGTGGTTCTCGCGCGTCACATGAGTGCTTGACAAGTACTGGTTTCAACCTGCCACCTCATGATGATTGAACCGTACTAATGTCAACCTCCTCCATTAGGGTAATCAAACTAAAGCTCTGTTCAAGAAGAATTCTTCTGTCAGAACAATATTTCCCTAATGTACCCCATTATTAAGATAGGGCTTCGAATGTACTGATAATTCGCTTCAACCAGACTGTTCCACTGATCTGGCTCGCACAATACATTCCGTCTTGTCTGTTGACCTTAGCTCACGCGTTAATCTAAGTTATAGTAAACACACAAGCTTGCTACACAGCTGGCATGCCTGGTCGAGACTTAACTCACAGCTTGTATCCGCTGGCCCGAGATCAACGTGTGCATCGTAGGTCAGAGCACAAGCCTCACGGCGCATCTGGCCGATCTGGTCAAGAATTGACTCACAAATGAAACACAAACTCACGACGCCAAGTAGACATGTGGTACCTTTAAAACTTGGGAACAGCTATGCAACAGACAGCGACCCGGTAGGTTCATCAAGCCCTCGGCTGTAGGTTCACTCTCTGGATCCCCAAAGGTACAACGTGATACAGCTAGTCGAAGACACGACCTCTCGTCTCAAGGACAGACTGGACCTCCACTGTAGATCAATCTCTAATGCCACAAGAGTTGCATAGTATACAGCTGTAGGGCATTCTCCCAGACGCCTAGTATACAACTGGCTATAGAAGCGGTCTCCCTTCTTGATGACTGACTACCGAATGACCAGTTCGGATCGGGTCCGGAAGGACACACTCACGGAACCCGCCGAATATTTCCGAGGATTACCATACGAAAGTGATGGCTACTCACGATTCCCCCCGAAGGGTTTAAACCCAGAATTGGTTTGGATTTTTAAACAGCATCCCGAAAAAAATTCCCCAAAAA
>JACEFZ010010741.1:285000-302512 GCA_014155875.1 Cepaea nemoralis | reverse complement strand
GGGAAACGGGGTGAGGGTGAGGGGACCGGGCTACGAGAAAAACCCAACCCTGAAAAATATGGTGAGGGGGGTGCAGAACCCAGGGTTGCGGGGGAGAGACAGTTTAGTGTGTGTGAATTGGGGGACATAAAAAGATGGAAACATTGAAAAGGGGGAGTTAGAGCTGGCCCGGGGCGCGGGGTCATCGTGTGGACAGGGGATGTCTAGACTCTGAGCTGTTCAGGGTCGAAGGATAGGAGCGGAAGAGAGCTGTCCGTGGGTGTTGTGCTCCGAGTTGGAATGCGGGCCCTTAAAACCCGTGGGGTTGGATGATAATGGGAGGCCTAAACCCCAAAATGGGTTGGATATTAAATGGGGGCCTGAACCCAAAGGGGTTTTGGTATTATGGAGGCCTGAACCCAAAGGGGTTGGATATTTTGGGGGTTTAGCCCCATGTGGGGGTTGTATTGTTGAGGTCCACCGTGGAGAGGAGCTGGATACTGTCCTGTGAATTTGAGATTAAGCAGGCCTTGAGAAGGCATGACGTGTGCGTGTTAAGTTGTGAGGAGGATTGTATATTCTATGGTATATTGTTTTGGTTAAAAAAGTATGTTCTGTTTGTCCATGTTCTTTCTGTATTAAAGGATTATGTGCCCCAAAAGCAATTTGTTCACTGACTGATGATTGTACTACTGGGGTGAGTTGCATTGTGAGACAGGTGCTAGATCTACTTACTCCTTTATGACATACAAGGAATATTGACACCTAGACACGCCCAGGTCACTAGTTATTATAAAACATTGGACATTATCAGGAAGGCTCGTCTGGTCAAAAAAAAAAGTCATATATTGAGTTATCTGGGAGGCTAGTCCGGTCAAAGAAAAATTTTAGACATTTTTGCCCATTCTTTTTTCTGTGAACTCGTCAATTAGAGAGAATACAAGATCAGGGACTAACATTAGTCGGTGCCCAATTACAACGACAATTATGGCACAAGGAACAAACACCATTTTCAGTAGACGGTCAATACCAAAAGTGTCCGAGAAGTAATACAGAGTTCACAAGAAACCAGGTAAAAATAATATTTCTCACTCTAGAGAGAGAGAGAGAGAGGGTGGACAGCGGAGCGTATCCACAGTATAAAGACAAGATTTGCGCCTGGGTGAGAATTGGTGAGCAGACAAAACAGCGGCACAAAAAGTCGGCGCTAGGATACTAGCTGGACGATATCCTGACAGGTGTGTGTGGGTGTGACGAAGACATAATTGAACACCAAAAATAACAGACAGTTCGCGAGAAGGTCACTACAGGTTAGTTTGATACCGGACAGTCAGCATACGTAAACAGACGAGGCGGGGCGCTAATAGACAGTAAGGTAAAGTACTGAGAACCGGGAAGGGGAGAGGTACATGGATGTGTAGAATACACAGAATTTTATAGTTGCGGTTTCGCCAGAGGGGTGACTGACAGGGGTAGTAACAGTACCCCTACCACAGCCGTGCTGGGGCAGAGGAGGTTGTGTGGAAAGTGTTTGCTGAGGCGGGAGTAACCTTGGTAGTCAAGGCAGTTTACCAGTACGAAGTTACTGAGGATTTTTTTTTCCACTGACGGTGATAAAGAGAAATTGAGGTCACAGTGTGAGGCGGAGATGGATACGGAGTAAAGGTACTCAGGAAATTTCCACGGCCTGCTGTTGACAAGATGACTCATGGGTCGCGAAGGTGAATCGCGAATGAACAAAACAAGTTATTTTGAACGAAAACCAGACTTTATGGTTGTCTTTGTGAATTCCTTTATCATTACTCTGTCACGAGCAAACATTTTTTCAACAAAGGATTACGTATCATCACCGCACACATGGTCGCATACAGTGGTCAAAAAGAACTTACTATAAAGAGCTAAAGCGCTGGACATTTGCTGCCAAATTTTTTGTTGAATCTTGTCGGGTAACGGAAATCCATAACATATATGATACAGCAAAGCGCCATCTCTGCAACGAAGGTATAAAGAAGTTTGGATTATTACTTTGGTGTCACCACGTCCAGAGAAAGCACAATAACGTTACGGACTGTCGAGACAGAATATTTTGGATAATTACTATCACCTTCAACTTTTTTGACAGTTGGAACTTGTGATCACCACGTGAAATTCAGTAACCACTCAACAAAACAATGTCGTTTTGGAATCTAGCGTTGTAGACATTTTGGAACATTTACCAACAGACATTTCCAGCATATTGTGGGAAACTATTAAAAACACAAACTTTTGTGACTGATTAATAAGTACAGTATTGTCGGCCAGCCATTTGGACATTTTGTTTGCTCTCATCGTTCTGTCTTTATAGTTTGTGTATCTATATATGTATATGTTATTACATGTAGTTGTTGGATAGGCATTTTTTGCAATTTCTATCTGAATCGGGATAGGCTTGGCAAAACGTGGTTCTTGTGCTTATGATATGTTTGTAAGGACAACGCTAAAAAGTTAGCGTGGTGTGCATTGGCATTGTGGTCCTAACCAATATCTAGAGCCGTGGTGTATTGCGTCAAATCTGTGTATATTATTGATTTGAGATTCCTTCTTGTCTTCTTATTATTTTTATGTATATTTTATTTCTTTGAGTATATATGTGTTATTATTGTAACTCTTGCGACTAAATCTGCTATATAGACTGTTTTCGGTGTCAGTTTAATATATTATGCGCACTGTGGTCGTCTCACACAAGCTTGTGGCTGTTACTGTGGTTTATTTCTTTGTGATCACCGTCTCCGTGTACTTGGCTTGTGCGTCTAACGTTTTATAGACTTCACTTATCGTATCATTCATTAGTGTGTATATATATATGTATGTTTAACAATATTTCCAGAGACTTTATGAAACTAGTCATATATATATATAAGGGAGTATAGGTAAAATACCCCCTCACTACCTAGTGCTTGTAGAGTGACTGGGTGAGTACACAGTGATATTATTAGTACTACGGATTTACGTACACAGTGAGTGGTGGTGTACTTAGGGAAGGTACACAAAGACTAGCAGCACAGTCTTTACATTTATAGTTGGCTGACAGACAGCAACGTGTCCACAAGTACATAGATGCCTACTTTAATGGAATATATTGAAACAGGGGAGAATGGGTCTCAAACATAGCTGTAGTGACTCCCAGAGACAAGATACTACTCTGGACAAATGTTTCCAAGGGTAGTAGTAGAGTAGAAAATAGGCAGTCAAAGAAGGGTAGATGGTGCTTCGAGAGGAAGAACAATGTTCTCACTCGCCGGTTTTCATAGGGTGGAACTGCACGTGGGCAAGTAGTAGTACCCTTAGCACGTAGAGACCGAGATACTAGAACTAGCTCAGGAATAGGGCATGTGCAGGGCACATAGGCATAAGGCGTATGCAGCAGAGAGCAGGGTGCCAGGTATATGGGCCAAGAGTGAATAAGAGGTCAGACTAAACAGAGACTCCAGTGTAACAGTGCAATATGTAGATAGGGAAGTTAACTGAGGTCAAAAGTGTGTTAGCGACATCACTGACCCAGGGTGAGGGAATAGCAAACAGATGTTTTAAAGATATAGGAAACATGAGGCATGGGTACATGAAGGGTAGACACCGCATCATCGACAGAAATCAGAGGTGGGTTGATGCAAGAATAGAACCACCTGATACAGGGTCGGTACACAAATAGGTTGTGTCTTCTTAAGGAAGTTAATAGACCTGCAGGTACACATATATTATGTTCCCTATGATATGTTTATTATTATTATGTGATGTATTAGTTCATGCATTGATACACCAGATGGAAAGTAGTTGGTATTGATGTGTAGGGAATATGGGAGTTTACTGGGTTTATTTGATATATTAGTGTGGTAGATAGAGTAAGATGGGGGTATACGTAGGGCTACCCAGGCAATATGTCTGGGTCACATATTTAATAAGTTTTAGTCTCCCAACATTTGAAAACGATGTTTTCTTTTGAGGAGGGGGTAATGACATATGCCTGGGTTCACTGACATTAAGGAGAATGACCTTTCTATTACATAAACAAGTGACCGGGCATGAGAAAGAATAGACGAAAGTTGGAGACAGTGAGGTGAGTGACCGGGCTACGAGAAAAACAACCAACCCTGAGAAATAATGGTGATGGTGGGTGCAGAACCCCAGGGTGACGGGGTGAGAGACAGTTTAGTGTCGTGTGAAGTTAGGGGACATAAAAGAGAGTGGAAAACATTGACAGGGGAGTTGGAGCTGAGACCGGCTGCGGGTCGGATCAGTGTGGACAGGGGATGTCTAGACTCCGAGCTGTTCGGGAGTCGAAGGATAGGAGCGGAGAGAAGAGAGCTCCGTCCTGTGGTGTATTGTGCTCCGAGTTGTGAATGCAGGCCTTAAACCCAGTGGGGGTTGGATAGATAATGGAGGCCTGAACCCAAAGTGGGTTGGATAGTTAATGGAGGCCTGAACCCAAAGTGGGTTGGATAGTTAATGGAGGCCTGAACCCAAAGTGGGTTGGATAGTTATTGGAGGTTAGACCCAGTGTGTGGGTTGTATTGTGTGAGGTCCAGCCGTGGATAGGAGCTGGATAACTGTCCTGTGAATTTGAGATTAAGCAGGCCTTGAGAAGGCAGTGACGTGTGCGTGTTAAGTTGTGAGGAGGATATGTATATTCTGTGGATTATATTGTTTCTGGTTATAGAAGTATGTTCCGTTTGTCCGTGATCTTTCTGTATTAAAGGATTATGTGCGCCAAAGCAATCTTGTTCACTGACTGATGGATGTGTACTACTGGGGTGAGTTGCATTGTGAGACAGGTGGCTAGATCTACTTACTCCATAGTGACATAGAAGGAACATTGACACCTAGACGACGACCATGTCATTCAGTTATTATGAAGAACATTGTGACATACACATCTGTTCACCTCTAAGGTGTCCTTTCCATTTGTTTTAATAAATTGGGAGACATTTTCTCTTGTGAGAAGTAAAAGATTAAATTGAAAACAGATTTTAAAATATACACTCATCAGTTATTGTTGTCAGCCTTACTTCGCCCTTTAAGGATTACACCCTCTGTCTGATAATGATGTAGACTAATTACTACAGATATTTAATCCGAGCTAACGACTACATTCTTTAGAAAGTGTAAATATTTTGTCATTTATATTCTTCTCACTGAAATATTTTAATTGCTACAATTTCTTTCCTTAGTGGATGCAAAATTTGCATACAGCTTTGGCAAGGAGGTTGAGCGTTTGGGATTTGACACAAACAGAGAAAAACTCTGGCGAATGAGTCATGCAAATGAAAATTTTGAGTAAGTTATTTGTATGTTGTAGCTAATTTAGTATTTTCTTAAAAAAATAATTTTGTTCTTGTATATGCTGTTAGTATGTTGCGGCTCCAACAGATTATGGTATTATGTAGTTAATTTTGTTTTCATAATAAATAATCCTTTAATATGTTCTTGCACTAATCTACTTGTATGTTGTAGCTAATTGTGCGTTGTTATAACAAATAATCCTGTAATATGTTTGTGCATTAAGCTTTTTATATGCTGTAGTTAATTTAGGGTCTTCATAAACATCAATTAGTACTAATTTTGCAATGTATTTTAAGACGTTTCATGTTGGATGCACTCTACAGATTTTGTCCTACTTATCCCAAGCTACACATTCTTCCAGCAACTGTTGATGATGATAAGTTGAAGGTCAGCCTGGACTTCAGAGCCATGAAAAGATTTCCATCTGTTGTTTGGAGGTAAGCTCACTTGCCCAGGGAACTCCATGCCCATTTCACTGAATTTTGGATCATTATTAGCCCACCTAGAGAATTTCTTGTTCATTTCATATAATTCTGTCAATTTTTATAATTGCACCTAATAATGTTTCGGTGGCTGAGTTGAGAACTGACATTAGCCGGCGAAGTGTCACAACACTGATGGAACCCACTCCAGTCTGTGTCCTTTTGGCCATTCCTCGGAGTGCTTAGTGTCAGCCAGTGTCTGTGGTCACTCCCTGCTGAAACATTCTCTCCAGGTAATGATGATTAGGTGGCTAACAGATTATGATAAATGCTGTCTTACATCAGGAGCTGTAGCTCTGATAATCATGTTTTAATCACCTGTAACAACCCAGCACTGTATTGGCACCTGCCTGGGCAGACAACTTTGACTTCAGATGTCTCAGAGAAACCATCCTGGTAGACATTCGTATTGGTAGGCAAATCAATTCATGGATAAAATATCTTTAGCGAGTGTGAAGTGTGATGATTCAGCAGTCAGTGTGGTGAATATCATCCATTACTTAATGCAGTAAAGATTCACCGGAATTTTTAAAATATGCCAATTTATTACACATGCTAACAAGTCACCCATGTGTTGGGCCCACAAAGAAAGCAAAGAATAGTAACACTTACCATGCATGCCCTAAGAGACAACTAGGGTGGGTTGGCGTAAGACTGGATGGATACCTCATTACTTCTGTAGATATAAGAAGAGAATGTGACGTTTCTACTCTACAAACGGTTCTAATCTACTCTGCCTCATTAAAATTTAACTAGATATTTTTCTGAGGAGTAAGACGAGAGGAAGGGTAGCCTGTCCATGACATTACATAATGTTGAGACCAAGTATATGCGATTTCCTATCACCTGACACTCCAGTGGCAGATGTCACATGATAGTTTTATACCTTGAGGTGCTGCTGCTGCTTAACTATAACAGGTATCTGAGGAACTGTTATCTGGAGGCTATTGTTAAAAGTCATGAGCAAGAATGATAGATGTTTATGCATTTATGTGTATACATAGACAATGTGTAGAGGAGTAAGTGAATTCAGAAGTTTCTATTTGTGAGAGAATCTGTTTTGGAAATTATAAATTTGCTGCGTGTCTTAGTTCTGCAGAGATTTTTGGTGTCTGAGTAGAAGGTAAAGGTGTTATGATTTCCAAGTAGAATTTATGGTGTTTGGAATATTTATGTGCTCAATGTGTTTGGAGCATTTGTGAGTTCTATGTGATTATTTCATTCTTTATTTCCAGAGATAAGTCAGTTTCGAAAATTGTTAAATTGTATTCATTTTTGCTTTCCAGAGATAAAAGAACGGGAATGGTGTTGATTCGCAGCAGCCAGCCCCTATCCAGCTTCTTGGGAGTGAGTTATTTCACCAATCAGTCCGATGTTTTCCTAATTGAAGAAATTGTCAACGCCTGTAACAAGTGAGTGCACAACTGTAGCTGTAGTGTAATAGTTTACATTCAAGATTATGGTTGGTCTGTCCTTCAGGAAAAGAAACTGTTCCTTGTTCAACCTGCTTTCTCTGCCTTGGTTATAACAGATTTAACATTGTTAATGGATGGAAGGCCAGTCTGGGACTGGCAATTCCAATTCCTGTGATGGAAAGCTAGAAAGGTTTTCTTTGTGTGGTCAGGACTAATTTCTTAATGTTGCCTTTGAGGTAATGGTTAAGATTATAATTGTGTCAGTGCACTAAGGACAAGATCATAAGTGGTCAGTCCTTGCCAGTGTTAGTTGAAGGATGTGGATGCTGATTGTTCTTATTGTGAGCCTAGCAGGATATGCAGGAGAGCCTGGCATATGATACCACAACATCCAGCTTAAGAATGGAGGTGGAGGCAGTCACTGCGGCTCTCCGCTGGATGAAGAATACGACACACACACACACATCGTGATTGTAACTGACTCAGAAAGCATACTGACGAGGGTGAGGACGGGTAGGCTTCGTGCGGAGTTGCTTGCTTCGCTTCGGAGGTCACGTTTGACAAGCATCACCTGAATCTTTTCTCCGGGGCATGCCGGTGTGCTGGGAAATGAAAAGGCGGACAGATTGGCTGGCTCTGCAGAACTTGGAGTATTGATACAGGACAAGGCAGATGTGGTTGCGACCTTGTGGGAGCACGTGCACACCTCTTAGGAGCAAATGGATTACCATGGTCTGGCAAGAATGAGACAGCGAGAAGTGACGAGGGGATCTGGCCAACGCTCTACACTCAGAGGAAAGGCGAGACGGACTTATAATCAGATTGCTACTGGTACTATTAGCGTTGGAACTCTTCGCTGGCTGCTGAGGATGGGGACGGAGCACTTATGGGAATGCCCCGAATGCTGTGATGTCGATTCCTAAATCAGTCAATCAATCAATCATTGTGAGCCTGGTTAGCAACACATTAAAAGTGATCATTACTACCTGTTCAATATTTGATGCTCGCTTAAAGAACTGTATTGAGAAGATTCATCAAGAGTATTACCATGCACCATGCTATTAATTGCCTGCAATATAACCTCAGTCAGCTTTCCAAATCTAATGATAGGTGATGTTTGAGTCATTGTATCAGTTCTGTCCCCGTGTATGCATACATGACTTGGTCAGTAGATTCAAAGTTCCTGAATGTTTGAGACCATTTTTCCATAGCCATCCATTCTGAATTTTCCACCATGTGGACTGAGCCAGAGATAATCACCTTTGTTGGTTAAAAATGAAAAGCATTGGTCACGGTAATCATCAATATAATTTAGTAAAATCCTGAAAATAACTGATCTATAAACTACTCTCACAGTATATGAACCCAATGTTCAGGGAGTTGTCTAGGGATGGCCGTGTGTTTTTATTATGCCATGGCCTGGGCAGGTGACACCCCAATGGCAGTATCAGTAGAACTGCCACCACCTTTTACTTTTAGATTAATGCCTGAAATGTAGAAACACATAAAAAGTTTAGAAACAGATTAAAAAAAATTATGTAACTTGGTCAGAAGTACTAAGTAAAGCCCTATTCTAATGCGAGAAAATGCAACTTAGACTAAATGTCATGGTAGGGCAGACCAGGCCCTAAGCCTTGGTTGGCAACTGGTCTAGGATCAAAGCTCTGATAGGCGGACAGTTAAAGCATTGCTTTATTGATTCGAAAGCTTCTGTGGCTGGTCTTGTTCCAGATGTATTGGTGTTACCTTTCCTCTGAAGTAAACAAGGCAGGTCAAGAGAGGGATCATGCTGCATGGGCAACACATGGTCTCTACAATTCAGCCCAAACTTTGGTCTATGGAGAGGTATAACTTTATCCCTGATCCCCACCAGGGGTTGTAATTATTGCTTTGTTTTTCAGCACAATGTAACGATCGTCTGTCATGACGGTGAAGTGCCAGCCTAAGTTAAGGCATCTTGTGAGTACAGCACTAGACCCATATTTGTACGGACAGTGGCTGGGTGATGTGGTCAGTGCCATGCCAGCTGCCTCTACTTCCCCAGACATTTCCTGGTACCTATTTTATGATTGGTCAGTCTGGGAAACCAGGTCAATTTTAAACATTTGAATCTACCCGGTTGCAGACGAACCCATGACAACTATGCTGGACAAGTGTCTAGCAACTACGAAAGAAGTCAGTCCTAGCTCAACTATATTCCATGTAAAAATGTTTGCTTTCCTCAGAGATTGGAAACTGATCAACCAGAAAGAGCAACACAAATCTGTGCGAGCTTTGCCAGAGCCTGGGGTCAACAGAACTCACGGTCAGGAGAATGGTCAAGGATTCTGTGCTCAAAAAGGAGATGGGGCTCAGGGGTCCCTGGTGTATGATGACCCAGGTGGAGCCACTGACCATGGTGCAAGTAATGGCAACTGCTACTATGGTCAGTTGTTGGTTTGACTAGGAAATATGTAGAGAAGAGAAAACAAATATTCATTTATGTCTGATCATTTTACCTTGATGACATTCTATTTTGCCTTGTCCTTACTAGTATTTCCTTCACTCTCTTTTCTCTTCTCTCTCATTCTCTCTCATTCTCTCTCTCTCTGCTCATGTGTGTGCGTGTGTGAGAGAGAGAGAGAGCGAGAGGTAGGTAGGTGTGTGTATAAGTGAGAAAGATTTAACTTAGCTTGGTAATGCTGTGATGTAATTTCTAGAATTGAGTATGGCAGACTTATACATGTTATAAGAGATGACCTAGGGGTTTTCCGGCTCCATTGCGAAGGGGTTACAGACGCAGATGTGGGCGATTTGGCAGCTGACCGTCTTAGTTGGTTTTTTTATGAAAAGGTATGGGTGCTGGTCATTCAGAAAGCATTGGCAAACTACTGAATGTAAACTTGTGTAGGAATCACAAACAGCCAAAAAATGCTGGGGTTGACTGCTACATCCTGTACATGACATGCAATAAACTGTTTAGGCCTGGGACTGGCTTCCCCATTCCATAGAAAAACTGAGCTGCAAAATCCAACTAAGCATGACCAAACTAAGAATATTTAATTCTAACATTAAATCGGTTCATCTGATTGGTTCAGAAAAATGAATGACTAAAAGAATAACAGATCAACTATAAACGATCATTCATTAGTGCCTGTGCAAAATGGGACTAAAATAGTATGACAGAATCACTAGTGTGGAACTTGTGAAGAAAATTAGACAAATACCAGTGAATCAGGAGGTGAAGAAAAGGCACTGGTGATGGATAGAAGATGAGTAAATCTCAGAATTGTTTAACTAGAAAGGTGTTGATGATTGACAGAAAAGAGTAAATCTCATAATTATTTAACTATAAAGGTGTTGATGATGGATAGAACATAGAGTAAATCTCATAATTGTTTCACTAGACAGGCCTGTATCTGGAATTCACAGGGAACAAGAAATAGGGGAAGACCTAAAACACACAAAGAAAAGTAGGAACAGAAATTATGGGCAGGGCATTGATTTAGCTGCATGGGATAGCTAAGGACAGCTTTGTAGGTATAGGTATACTAGATTACTGCAGATCTCTCAGTAAAACAGCCCCAAATAAAGGTATCACTGAGTTAAAAACTCAAGAATGGTACACCTGTTATCTTCACACTTTTACTCAGACTGGGTCACCTTATCTGATGCAGTGTAGACTGCGTAGGCTGCTGACTGTGCTCTCAGTTGTAACTTCCAACTCATGCACAGTAACACAACCTACATGTGCTTCTTCTGGTTACACATTGTGATATAGCACTGATTGTGGTGGAACTGTAGAACACAATCTGATGTAACTGTATGGGGCTGTAGAACACACCCTGATGAGACTACAACACACCATGATGACTGTATGGACACCCTGATGCGACTGTAAGAACACCCTGATGCGACTAAGAACACCCTGATGCGACTGTAAGAACACCCTGATGTGACTATAAGAACACCCTGATGTGACTGTAAGAACACCCTGATGAGACTGTAAGAACACCCTGATGCGACTGTAAGAACACCCTGATGCGACTGTAAGAACACCCTGATGCGACTGTAAGAACACCCTGATGCGACTGTAAGAACACCCTGATGTGACTGTAAGAACACCCTGATGTGACTATAAGAACACCTTGATGCGACTGTAAGAACACCTTGATGTGACTGTAAGAACACCTCGTTGAGACTAAATTCTCCCTCCTATTACATAGAACTATTCTTAAGGTTTGGATCTGGCTTTTGGCATTCCATGTTTGTAGTGGACAGTCTTGTCCCAGTGACGAGCAAGGGAGCTGGCCATCTTACCTCACATGCCATAGCCTGGAATGTGCAGGTCTAACACTTACACCCAGTGACAGTAGCTGTACCACTTACACCCAGTGACAGCAGAACTAACACTTACACCCAGTGACAGCAGAACTAACACTTACACCCAGTGACAACAGAACTAACAGTTACACCCAGTGACAGCAGAACTAACACTTACACCCAGTGACAGCAGAACTAACACTTACACCCAGTGACAGCAGAACTAACACTTACACCCAGTAACAGCAGGACTACCACTTACACTCAGTGACAGCAGAACTAACACTTACACTCAGTGACAGTAGCTCTAACACTTAAACCCAGTGACAGCAGAACTAACACTTACACTTAGTGACAGCAGAACTAACACTTACACCCAGTTACAGTAGCTCTAACACTTACACCCAGTGACAGCAGGACTAACACTTACATTCAGTGACAGTAGCTCTAACACTTACACCCAGTGACAGCAGGACTAACACTTACATTCAGTGACAGTAGCTCTAACACTTACACCCAGTGACAGCAGGACTAACACTTACATTCAGTGACAGTAGCTCTAACACTTACACCCAGTGACAGCAGGACTAACACTTACATTCAGTGACAGTAGCTCTAACACTTACACCCAGTGACAGCAGGACTAACACTTACATTCAGTGACAGCAGAACTAACACTTACACCCAGTTACAGTAGCTCTAACACTTACACCCAGTGACAGCAGGACTAACACTTACACTCAGTGACAGCAGAACTAACACTTACACCCAGTGACAGCAGAACTAACACTTACACCCAGTGACAGCAGAACTAACACTTACACCCAGTGACAGCAGGACTAACACTTCTTACACTCAGTGACAGCAGAACTAATACTTATACCCAGTGACAGCAGAACTAACACTTACACTCAGTGACAGTAGCTCTAACACTTACACCCAGTGACAGCAGGACTAACACTTACATTCAGTGACAGCAGAACTAACACTTACACCCAGTGACAGCAGAACTAACACTTACACCCAGTGACAGCAGAACTAACACTTAACCCAGTGACAGCAGAACTAACACTTACACTCAGTGACAGTAGCTCTAACACTTACACCCAGTAACAGCAGGACTAACACTTACACCCAGTAACAGCAGAACTAACATTTACACCCAGTGACAGCAGAACTAACACTTACACTGTGACAGTAGCTCTAACACTTACACCCAGTAACAGCAGGACTAACACTTACACCCAGTGACAGCAGGTCTAACACTTACACCCAGTGACAGCATATACTGTGGGGCAATCTACCTTTTTAAAAAACAACAAAAAAGCTCAACAATATCTCTCCTATGAAAAGATAATGTAGCATGTCTGTCTGTCATTTACTGCCAATATAGTATCGTGCGGTGTATGGCAAGGGGTTCTTGACCTGAGGAATTAAGGCCGCCTGGCTAGTGCAGTCGCCGCGAACTGTGCAGGTTAGTTTTCTTTTTGCCCCCGACAGAAAAAAAACCCACACCTTACCGAGGATTCAAATCTGGATCTCCCGAAGGAGAATCTGGTATTCTAGCCACTCAGCCAGCCGCTGCTCCTAATGATGTAGCATGATATGCCAAAATAGTAAACATATTGAGATCTAGCAGGGAAACCATGCAAACTTCTCAGTGCATGTGTCTGCATGGTCTTGTTTATATGCACTTTGGTGATCTTTTATAATATAATATTAGTAAGACTGTAGCTGGCTGTTTGTCTTGGGTGTGTATTGGTGAGAGAAGGCAATCATTCACCACATTTTTCTTATAAATTTCAGATGATGGTCTTAAACCCAAGAAATTGGCCATAGTCGACTGTCGGAGTCTGGCTGGTGTGTGGGGTAACAGTTTTAAAGGTGGAGGAACTGAAGATGAAGGTAAATAGAACGAGAGACAGTGAGAGAATGGGAGAGAAAGCACTAGAGAGGTAGCAGGTAAGTTAATGTGAATATGAAGGTAAATGGAAGGTGGGGGGGGGGGGGGGGGGGTTTTAATAGGAGAAAAAACATTGGTGTGTGGGATAAGTTTTTAAGGTGAAGCTGAAAAAAAGGGGGTGGGGGGAAGAGAGAATGAGAAACAAGTGAATGAGAAAGAATGATAGAAAACTGGCTCATAAACATCAGGTCTCAGAAACGGACTGAAATACGTTGGCCATGTAAAGAACATAACAAAGGATGCGGTTCCTGGAAGGAGGGTCATGCGTGGATTAGCACAAAGATAGACAACACACTGCAGACACTCGGGTGCATGAGGTGCAAGAAATGGCTAGAGAGTAAGACTTTCCGGCAAATCATGAGAGCGATGTTCTGCATGGGACCTGCTACATAATGAATGCATCATTGTGCACATTTGTATTTCTTCTCTATACATTTCATTCATATTTCTCTCATCTGTACAGTTATTAGTCTTATTTGTTTCTCTGCAAAGTTTTCTATCGCCTTAAAATTATACGATCCATCTACATATATTTTTCATACCTGTGTAAAGCTGCTTGATGATCTGTTTACAAGCAGCCTCAAATGTTTTTCATATGCCTGTAAAATTGCTTGCAAACGTTTATCTCTGCATAATATTTTATATAATGTTCATCTGTATAGTTACATTCGTGGTCTCTGTGTATTGTAAACATACCTCACCTGTGTAAAGTTGCTGGGGGATGTCTGGTGTGCATCTGCTATGCCCCACCTGTGAACAGTTGCTGGGGGATGTCTGGTGTGCGTCTGCAATGCCCCACCTGTGTACAGTTGCTGGGGGATGTCTGGTGTGCGTCTGCCAGCCCAGTATCAGTATGTTCAAATCCCTGGGGAGGCAGGGATGATTGGCCTGGGTCCCAGGTGGATACAGCCTGTACAAGGTTGGACAAGTGTTGTGGGAAGTCCAGGTGGCTGCTGGGATATTGACATGACCCTTTGAGTGTGCTCTCTACAAATATGGACTGGCACCATATACTCAACAAGCCTCAAGGCCAGTGCAAGGGAGTTTTACTGTACTTTTGTTTCTATATTTGCATTTCGGTTCAATTATATGTACTTCTCATCTGTTCATTCTTCATATCGCTGTTCAGTTAATACTTCACACCTCGGTACATTGAATGCTTCAGATATGTGTACATTTGTTAATACTTCTCTGTGTATATTTATACCTCCATCTGTGCTGACTAATATATGATTACCTCTGCAGTTGTGTACAAATGCAACATTGTGCACCTGGACTTGGCAAACATTCACACAGTGAGGGACAGCTTCTACAAGCTCCGGGCCTTGTGTCATGCTTATGTGGAAGGAACGTAAGTGAACATTCTCAAGAGTTGTTAAGACTCGTACTCATCAAAGCCTTTCTGTTAGTGGTTAGTGAAGAAAATATGTGATGAACATTGTGTTAATCAACAGAAGAGGTGGAATTAGAAGTAAGCCTTATGTAGAGAATATACTAGGCAATAGAGAGGCAGAGGAATTAATGGAAAGGAAGCAGAGAAAGATGTGGAGAGCTTAAAACAACTTTACATAAATAATATAAGCAAAATCAGTTTCATTACTAGATGCTATTGGGGAGTCAGGGAGTGTAATGGTTATGTTATACTGACAATGACATGAGTGTGGGTGGATGAGGTATCGGTGCCAGCTCTCGCTGCAGGAGGCAAATACTGGCCACCTGGTCCTCCATGCACTCAGGTCTGCAAGATGTGGTGGTCCCACAGGATGTGGTGGTCCCACGGGATGTGGTGGTCCCACGGGATGTGGTGGTCCAGAAGAAAACATGACTGATATACCATGTGTGTGTCTGCTGATATACCATGTGTGTGTGCATGCGCCTGTATGAGAGAGAGAGAGAGAGAGAGAGAGAGAGAGAGAGAGAGAGAGAGAGAGAGAGAGAGAGAGAGAGAGAGAGACTCTTTGCTTGCTTTTAACTCATAGTCCATACATGTGCTACTACTTCTAGTCAGATTTTTACGTGTTGGTAAGCTTTCCCTTTTACCAGTGTCCTTCATCAGGCGAACCAACTCTCAGAGGTACTTGTAATGTACATCCCTGAGTCAAGGAGGCAAATCATTTTAGTCCAGATGACCGGTGTAGGGATTGAACCCGCTACCTCGGCATCAGCACACCGGATATTAAATCACGAGAGCTATTCTCCATTCGGCCATGCTGATCTCTGAAATATTATTTGATAACATGGTCTGTTGTATGTAACAAGTGATTGTTGTATGTAACAAGTGATTGTTGCATGTAACAAGTGAGTGTACATCAGTGACATTAGTTTTGTTTGGACATTTCATTGTGCTATATTTCAGATTCTATAAGAACCTGACCGGGTGTATGTGGTTGACGTATATATCTGCACTGTTGCGTGGTGCAAACATTGTAGTGGAGCTAATGCATGTGATGAAGAGGCCAGTTCTGGTGCACTGTTCTGATGGCTGGGACAGGACATCTCAGATAGTATCTCTGTCAGAACTGATGATGGATCCCTACTACAGAACACTAGAGGTGAGTAGTGTGTCAACTTTGATTCTAGATTCACCATAATACTTGGAAATTATCACCTGGGGTTTTAGAAAATGTAGTCTAGGTTCTAGAGAACACTTTGAAATGATACACCAGAATTGTAGATCATTGATTCTAGATTCACAATTCCTAGAAATCATGCTAGAATGTAGATTCTAGATTGACAACTTCTAGAACATTGATTCTACATTCACTAGAATACTTATAATTGATACATCAGAATTGTAGAACATTGATTCTACATTCACTAGAATACTTTGAAATGATACAACAGACTTGTAGAACATTTATTCTGGATTGACTAGAATACTTAGAATTCATACATCAGAATTGTAGCACATTGATTCTACATTCACTAAAACACCTAGAAACGATATACCAAAATCTAGATTCTAGATTGACAGCATGCAGAACATTGATTCTAGATTTACTAGAATCTTCTTCTTCAGCTTTCGGAGCCATTGAGGTTCTTTGATGCAAATAAATTTACTAGAATACTTTGAAATAATACACTAGAATTGTAGAACATTGATTCTGGATTCATGATATTCAGGAGTGTCCAACATAGAATATAGAAAAGTATTTTGGCCTATATCCACTTCATTTGATTAAAAAAACAATGATGATGTCAGCAAGCCTAAGGTGACAGCTGCTATATCTGCATTTATTCAAACTGACATCTGACGGTGAACAAAGAAGATTCACGAGAATACTTAGAAATATAAGAAATGTAGAACATGGATTCTAGATTCATGAGAACTTATAGAATAGAGATTCTTAATTCATGAGAATACATTGAAATGATACATAGAATTGTAGCACATTGATTCTAGATTCACAAGAATACTTAAAAGTGATTGTGGAGAGAATGGTGTGGTAGGCTGACATTCAGTACTCCAAAGAAAGGCCAGATGGACATCATCATATTGCAAATGGGACCATTAGTATTGGGACTCTGCTCATTGCTGATCGTGAAGCACATATGGGAATGTTCTGAGGTCTGTGATGTCACTTCCTGGCTCAATTCAATACTCTACACAACTTAGAAATGATACCTTGAACAATATTCTATTCTACGATTACCTTGAATTTGTACAACATTATGTTGTGCTAAGTTTTTAATACATTTGTACAACATTGTTGTATGATTACCTTTAACTTGTACTACATTGTGTTGTAAGATTGTTGTAACATTGTGTAAACTGACCTGTTGGAAGATGACTATGAAAAATGACCTTGTACAGAATTATAAACCATAAGATTACTCTTGCATGTTCTTGGTGACCTGGTTCAACAATATTCTCTTGGTTCTGCAGGGTTTCCAGGTGCTAGTGGAGAGAGAATGGCTACACTTTGGTCACAAATTCGGTGAGCGTGGCGGCCATGATCCCAAATGCAGTGACACCAGTCAGATTAGTCCAATCTTTCTGCAGTTCCTGGACTGTGTCTATCAACTGGCCGTTCAGTATCCAGCCCAGTTTCAGT
>JACEFZ010010741.1:97500-280000 GCA_014155875.1 Cepaea nemoralis | reverse complement strand
CGGTGTGCTGTGGTCAGTATACTTCTCAACGACATGTTCTACTATTCATTGTTAAAGTTGGGATGGTCCCAGACAAGTGGTCGGTCTCATTTTGGTTTGAACTGAGGACCACAAGGCCAAGCAAGTACGATAGTCATTATGTGACTGTGGCTTCTATTTTACAGTATTTATGTAAGTAAATTTGCCAAGAAATCAACCATCAGCTGAAAGATGCTGATGTTGACAGCGATGTCCTGTAATGGAAATGCAAAACATTGTTTTATATAAGGTAAATTTGGTTTCTGAGGGATATGCTAAGAATCAATGGACAGACAAAAAAACCAATAACCAAGTCCTACAAGAAACAAATGAAAACTGTAAACTGATTAGTGAAATTAGTCACAATCACAATTTTCTGGACACGTTATGAGAAGAAATAAATTGGAGAACTTGGTGACAACTGGCAAAATTGAGGAGAAAAGAACAAGGGGAAGGCATGGAAGTAAATACCTGGATAGCTTGGCAGTGTGGTATGGCTGATCCATGACTCTGGTGATCGTGTGAGATGGCAAAACATGACCGTATATGCTTATCGGCATGGCACATGATGATTATGATATCAGTAAATGGAAAAACTGCTTGTAAACTCCAGTTCAAAAAATTTGGTCATTGCCTGATCTGTGGTTGGTTTGATCTGTATGATACTTAGCTTTTATTGAATGAGCTGTGTGATGTTTGTTGGCCTATGTTGTCATATGTTTTTTTTACATTTGATATGTGATCTATATGATACTTAGCTGTTATTGAATGAGCTGTGAATGAGTTGGCCAGTGTTGTCATATTTGTAACATTTGATATGTGATCTGTAGGTGCTGACAGCGACGGTGAATGAACACGACATTGTCTTGTGGAAGTCTGTCTACATGGCTGGGCTGTCCCCTATGCTTCACATTAGTCAGTCAGATTTTGGCCATGAATTGGCTCAGATGGGTGCAGTTGAAGAGATGGGTAACCCTTCCACTGATGGACTTCCTAGGTCCAAGTAAGTCCAGAGATATTATAACTCTGTGCTGTAGCACTGGTCAATGTTTGTTTACAGCCCTCTGTGTTGGGTGTTTCCAGATGTTTCTCCATTCCATGATGGTCTGACTGTCAAATCTCTAGATCATCTTGTCTCTCACTAGCTCCAGCTTTCCCAGTGTCATAGTTTCACGTTCACCATCCCTCTGCTCATGGATTGTCTGTGTCTAATGTAACTTGCTTTATGCTGCCTCTAAGTAAATGTACCTGTTAATTGTCCCTGGGAACTTCTATCATCATAATGGCTCTATGTAATGCTGAAGAATTATCCATGGGAACTTCTATCACCATAATGGCTCTGTGTAATGCTGAAGAATTGTCCCTGGTCCTTCTATCATCATCATTGGCTCTATGTAATGTTGAAGAACCACATGCTCTCCTACATTGAAAAAGATATGTTTTGTAAAGCATTCATCTTGTGGGAAGCAGTTGTTTGCTATGTGCCTTCCTGTATTTCTCATTTCATTTTTAGACCTCACTGCGTATGGGATAAGAACATGGACTTGATGATGTCTGATGGCCAACCATGACCACCCATGCCCATTGACATGTAACATGACTGCATACTTTCTGCTGCTGTCTTGTGGTCTTCGTTTTAAGTTTTTTTCTATAAAGAGGGTTGAGGACAGGAGTCAAGCTATCAGATGTTTATCAGTGTGATGTGTTGATACACTAAGCATTGGATTATTTGATTGCAGAAAGTGTTAATTCTGTTTCATGTACATATGAATGAGGACAAAGCATGGTCAGTGAAGACTATACTGCGTATCCAGCACTTTCCAGCAGGGAGGAGAAGCTGTACCACTTTAGATTGCTACACTATTGATCTCTCCCTTTCCAGTTGCTAGCCTTATTAGGCGGCCATTATTCAGCACAAGGCAAACTTTATTTAATATTCAGGAGCTTAAAATGGACAGCTAACATAATCAATATTGAACCAAGACAGGCATATAATTTATCGTAACAGAAAGAGACCATCTTTTGACCATCTTACAAGTAGAGAAAAACTAATACATACTTATGGAAAGATAGATTAGAAGAAGGCACATACATAGTTATTGCTAGCCTGTCACAAACAGATGTCAGCACATTGAGTTGTGGAGCAGCATCATCGTCCCTGCCAGTATGCAAGACACTTTATATCTGTAGATAACATTTGTTATATTTAATAAATACAGCTGTTTGATTCAGAAATATCTAAAATCTTTGATTTAGACATACGTATCTACAGGTCTTTGATTTAAAAATATTTAATATCTACAGGTCTTTGATTTAGAAATATTTAATATCTACAGGTCTTTGATTTAGAAGTATACAGGTCTTTCATCAGAATTACTTATTTACAGGTCTTTGATTCAGAAATAGTTCATATTTACAGGTCTTTGATTCAGAAATAGTTCATATTTACAGGTCTTTGATTCAGAAATAAATATCTACAGGACTTTGATTCAGAAAGATTTAATATCCACAGGTGTTTGATTCAGAAATATTTAATATCCACAGGTCTTTGATTCAGAAATATTTGTCTACAGGTCTTTGATTCAGAAACATATCGGTGTATTTATCTTCAGATTTGTTTTATCTACATGTCTTTGTATTTATATTCAGGTCTTTTGTAGCAAAACCTTTGGCATATGATTGTCTCTTTGGCATCTGCTGGTCAGTATTTGACATTTACAGATTCTGTGTTAACTACGGGTCTGTTTTTGATAACCACAGGTCTGTATTTTATATATACAGGTCTGTATTTGACATATACAGGTCTGTATTTGATATCTACAGGTTTGTATTTGATAACCACAGGTTTGTATTTGATATATACAGGTCTGTATTTGATAACCATACGTCTGTATTTGACGTATACAGGTCTGTATTTGATATCTACAGGTTTGTATTTGATAACCACAGGTTTGTATTTGATATATACAGGTCTGTATTTGATAACCATACGTCTGTATTTGACGTATACAGGCCTGAAATTGATAACTACAGGTCTGTATTTGGTACTACAGGTCTGTATTTGATATCTACAGGTCTGTATTTAATAACCACAGGTCTGTATTTGACAACCACAGGTCTGTATTTGATATCTACAGGTCTGTATTTGACAACCACAAGTCTGTATTTGACAAACACAGGTCTGTATTTGACAACCACAAGTCTGTATTTGATATCTACAGGTCTGTATTTGATATCTACAGGTCTGTATTTGACAACCACAGGTCTGTATTTGATATCTACAGGTCTGTATTTGACAACCACAGGTCTGTATTTGACAACCACAAGTCTGTATTTGACAACCACAGGTCTGTATTTGATATCTACAGGTCTGTATTTATCTACAGGTCTGTATTTGATATCTACAGGTCTGTATTTGATATCTACAGGTCTGTATTTGATATCTACAGGTCTGTATTTGATATCTACAGGTCTGTATTTGATATCTACAGGTCTGTATTTGATATCTACAGGTCTGTATTTGATATCTACAGGTCTGTATTTGATATCTACAGGTCTGTATTTGACAACCACAGGTCTGTATTTGATATCTACAGGTCTGTATTTGATATCTACAGGTCTGTATTTGATATCTACAGGTCTGTATTTGACAACCACAGGTCTGTATTTGATATCTACAGGTCTGTATTTGACAACCACAGGTCTGTATTTGACAACAAGTCTGTATTTGACAACCACAGGTCTGTATTTGATATCTACAGGTCTGTATTTGATATCTACAGGTCTGTATTTGTTATCTATAGGTTTATAATAATCTACAATCTGTATTTAACATCTCCAAGCCTGGTTATTTAACATCATAGGGTATTTACTTTCAGATATGTTACAAGTTAATAGCATATCCTTTACAGGATGTTGGTCATCCCAAACCCCAGCATTGTTTGGCTGTTTGAGATTTCTTGGCATGTTTACATTCAGTAGTTTGCCATTGCTTTCTGAGCGACCAGTACTCATACCATTTTATAAAAACCCAACACAAGGTGGTGTGCTGCCAAATTGCCTGCAGTGGTGTTTTGAATGCGGTATGCAGAATTAGAATTGTCTGTAATTCCCTTCACCACAGAACCAGATATGTATGTACTTAAAATGTCTATGTATTTTTGACATCTCCAGGTCAGCAGATGACTTGTCCAAGATCAGTGTTGATAGTGGACGTCGCAACAGTGACCCTAGCGTTACTCAGAGTCAGGAACTTGTATCTGTCTCTCCACCAGGCACACACAATCTGTTTGATGATTCATTGCCTATCCATCTCAAGCTTCATCAAGAAGACCCGCCTCATATAACTAAAATACCGAGCTCATCAGTTCAACTTGAGGAGTGTGTAGGGGATTGCTCCAAAGTTGTTTCCAGCACATCTTCCAGCATTAAACATAGTGATAGCCAACATTCATGTTATAGTAATGACACATTAGAAAAGCTGCAAGTTGAATGTGCCACCATTTCACCATCACCAGACATTGTCCAGCTATCCCCAGATAGCATGCTTGTGAATGGACACAACTGTGATGCTGAACTGTCCACTGAACCAGTAAGTATTAAAGAAGTAGGTGTTTTTTTACCTGAGGATTCGGGTGCCCAGAGTCTGGATGCATCGTCGTCAGCTGTGTTCTGCCAGGAGAATGGCTTGCCTCGGAGTTCTAGTGAACAAACAATGTGTTGTGATAGTCAAGTGGTTAGTACTGATTCCCAAGTGCTTTCAGAGAAACTTTTCACTCTCAATGACAGTTGCGGTGCTGGCATTGCAAGACGGAATGGACGCTGCAGTAAAATTTGTGGCAAGTTGGTAGATAACTTTGCTTCAAGGACTAATTCTTCACCGAAAGATGATTCAAATTGTGGCTCAGCTACTTCTCAGTGCAACTCCAATCCGACTTCTTTGTTATCAGAAAGATTAGCACTGTCTGAGGAAGCAGAACCACTGCCTGGGGATGTAGAACTAACACAGAATGGTGAAGCTGAGAACAAGAACTGTGCACCAGTTGATGGTACTGTCAGCCAGCTTAATGGAGATGAAGGGCATTCCAGGAAATCTGAGAATTTATATCACTTCAATGCTGCACTTAAATCTCAAGCTCACAGGGAAGTTTACAGAAAGTTTCCAGAAGCCTCTAGCTATCTACATGTCCACTGCACTGTTGGGAGCAGTATGTGTACACAAGTTATGAAAGCTGGTACTGTGGACCTCAGGTGTCGTCACAATGAGAGCATGTTGCCTGGTCAGTCACTGAACAGTCCAGAACATGCTGGCTGGGATTGTTCAAGAGCTTCCATCAATTCTGTCTCAACTGATACTTTAAAGGGAGATGTGGAACCAGGGAATGATTCACTTTCACCTCCACTCTCACCTTACTCAAAGCATTTGGACGTCAGCACACTGACCCGTGGCAAGCTGACTGTGACAGTTCCCCTGACATCGGCACTGCATCCACCATCTGCACTGAATGGCAATGGCTATCTTTCTGAGGCAAATGAAATCCCTGGATCAAGTGTAGTTTCCAGGAGAGCACGAGCTGCTTCAGGTGCTAGTCGAGACTTGAGCGTATCACCCTGTGCTTGTCGAAGGCATTTGTCTGATGCTGGTCGACTGTTCTTCCCCAATGGAAGTGAACTTGTTTCCAGACGAATACTCGGCGCCACTGTAGCAACAAGCACCACAGATATCAGTGATTCTCATGTTGCTCAGGTAGGTGTCCCCTTTTTTAACTTTAACCTTTCGTATTAAAATCTCCAAGTTTCTTCCTTGCAAATCTGTGTGCGTTTTCCCCTCTCTGTATAGGACACAGTTCTCTCTATCCTTCCCGCTCAGTACTTCCTCTTATCTCTGCACTATCTTTCTCCTTTTACTGTTTTTACCTCCATTTTAGTTCTATCTTGGCATTGGGTTAGTCTGTTGACAATGAATAACTATAATCTATGGAGGAAATATGGGCAACCCAGGCTAAACCTCAAGCAGTCCATGTGTACTGTGCTGAGTCTTGACCTGGTTACATCCTGACATGCCTCCCTCACCATGTGAAGTTCCATGACTGGCCTGGGTCTGACACACTCTGCCAGTGTCTGTGATTGGGACGAGGGAGGAGAGCTTTCAACATGTCTGGTGTAGATGATCAGTTCCATGACTGGCCTGACACACTCTGCCAGTGTCTGTGATTGGGACGAGGGAGGAGAGCTTGCAACACATGTCTGGTGTATAGATGATACGCTGGTGCAGGGTCAGGAGGGTAGTGTTTGCACCAAGCTGTTGGATGCAGGCCCTTCCAGGGCTGCAAGGATCTGAGCATGAGAGCATCGGAGATGGTTCAAACTTGGTGAGATGAAGGCCCTTTCAGGGCTCAGATGACATGAACATGACAGCACTAATCCACCATGTTGTATGAGGTGACTTAAGGGATTTCCAGTGGCAGATAAGTTTTGAAAGACTGCATGTGGTGCTGTCCAAAATAAGGCAATACCTCATGGTAGCATGGCAGAGCATTTTTCAGGTGTCAGTAGATTTATGACTTGGCTCTCCTCCCTCATCCCAATCACAGACACTGGCAGAGTGTGTCAGGCCAGTCATGGAACTGATCATCTACACCAGACATGTTGAAAGCTCTCCTTCTTCATCCCAATCACAGACACTGGCTGAGTGTCAGACCCAGGTCAGTTATGGAACTGATCTTTTACTTCACTTCCCCAAGGTAGTCTCTGCTGTGAAGAAGGTTGCTGAGAACCACACATCTTGCATGCTTCGAGACTCACAGCAGATCCCTACCATGATAGTAGACATTCTGTACCTAAGCCTTGCTCTCACTACTTGCAGACCTCACACGATTATCGGAATGTGGTGTATGTCTACCTGCATGGAAACAGTGACATTACCACTGTCCAGATTCTTGTTGTATCAGAGTAAACAACTGGAACATTGGGGTTCAAACAAGTATTAACCTTATGGCTGACAGAATATACTGTCTGTAACTTGGCTGCTGTAAAGATCCAGAATGGAACACTGGGGTTCGTACAACAAATATTGACCTGATGGCTGGCTGACAGTGGATTTATGACTTGGCTGCTGTACAGGTCCAGGAACACTGGGGTTCATACAACAAATATTGACCTGATGGCTGACAGTGGATTTATGTCTTGGCTGCTGTACAGGTCCAGGAACACTGGGGTTCATACAACAAATATTGACCTGATGGATGACAGTCGATTTATGTCTTGGCTGCTGTACAGGTCCAGGAACACTGGGGTTCATACAACAAATATTGACCTGATGGATGACAGTCGATTTATGACTTGGCTGCTGTACAGGTCCAGGAACACTGGGGTTCATACAACAAATATTGACCTGATGGCTGGCTGACAGTGGATTTATGACTTGGCTGCTGTACAGGTCCAGGAACACTGGGGTTCATACAACAAAAATTGACCTGATGGATGACAGTCGATTTATGACTTGGCTGCTGTACAGGTCCAGGAACACTGGGGTTCATACAACAAATATTGACCTGATGGATGACAGTCGATTTATGTCTTGGCTGCTGTACAGGTCCAGGAACACTGGGGTTCATACAACAAATATTGACCTGATGGATGACAGTCGATTTATGACTTGGCTGCTGTACAGGTCCAGGAACACTGGGGTTCATACAACAAATATTGACCTGATGGCTGGCTGACAGTGGATTTATGACTTGGCTGCTGTACAGGTCCAGGAACACTGGGGTTCATACAACAAAAATTGACCTGATGGATGACAGTCGATTTATGACTTGGCTGCTGTACAGGTCCAGGAACACTGGGGTTCATACAACAAATATTGACCTGATGGATGACAGTCGATTTATGACTTGGCTGCTGTACAGGTCCAGGAACACTGGGGTTCATACAACAAATATTGACCTGATGGATGACAGTCAGTAGATTTATGACTTGGCTGCTGTACAGGTCCAGGAACACTGGGGTTCATACAA
Source organism: Cepaea nemoralis (assembly GCA_014155875.1). Lineage (NCBI taxonomy): Eukaryota > Metazoa > Mollusca > Gastropoda > Stylommatophora > Helicidae > Cepaea > Cepaea nemoralis. The sequence continues at coordinate 271,964 of JACEFZ010010741.1, read as the reverse complement.
CAAATATTGACCTGATGGCTGGCTGACAGTGGATTTATGACTTGGCTGCTGTACAGGTCCAGGAACACTGGGGTTCATACACAAATATTGACCTGATGGATGACAGTCGATTTATGACTTGGCTGCTGTACAGGTCCAGGAACACTGGGGTTCATACAACAAATATTGACCTGATGGATGACAGTCAGTAGATTTATGACTTGGCTGCTGTACAGGTCCACTTGGCTGCTGTACAGGTCCAGGAACACTGGGGTTCATACAACAAATATTGACCTGATGGATGACAGTCAGTAGATTTATGACTTGGCTGCTGTACAGGTCCAGAATGGAACACTGGGGTTCATACAACAAATATTGACCTGATGACTGGCTGACAGTGGATTTATGACTTGGCTGCTGTACAGGTCCAGGAACACTGGGGTTCATACAACAAATATTGACCTGATGGATGACAGTCGATTTATGACTTGGCTGCTGTACAGGTCCAGGAACACTGGGGTTCATACAACAAATATTGACCTGATGGCTGACAGTAGATTTATGACTTGGCTGCTGTACAGGTTCAGGATGGAACTCAATTGCAACTACTGAGTTGTAGGTCAATGTGGAAGATGCACTTCTGATTGTTTAAACAACTGATAGCTAACACCAAGCAGTAAATTGTGGAATCTCTTTACTTTTCTTCATTGTTGTTTTCGCCATCTGTACACACATAGTCACTTTGTCTGTCACAGTGTAGTTTGCCATATTTGTCTGTTCTTGTATAGTTTACATTTTGTCTGCCTCTTTTGCCATATTTGTATTTGCCCGTATAGTTTACATTGTCTAGCTCATTGTATGCAATATTTGTCTGTACATGTATAGTTTACATTGTCTATTTTATTTGCAGTGTGTCTGTTCATGTATAGTATGTCTGCCTCATTTGCCATATTTGTCTGTAGATGTATAGTTTACATTCTGTCCACCTCATTGTTTGCAATGTGTCTGTACTAATGTAGTTTACATTGTCTACCTCATTTGCCATACATGTCTGTACATGTATAGTTCATACATTGTCTACCTCAATTATGTCTGTACATGTATGTATTCTGTGTATACCTGTCTGTCAGCACTTGTATATGAAAGCATAGTTAGTGCCGTGGTTTACTAAAACATTGGTCTACATTTGAGTAGAAGCAAGATCGTGGTCGAACCAGGTTGACACCAGCCTCGTGAAGCAATATCAGATTTTTCTGGGATGACACTTCCACGGAAGTTTAAACATTGCACCTCATAATAGTTTGTGAGGTCCTGACAGCCATACAGCAGGTTATGTCACAGAACTTCTACTAACCTGATCCCTGACAGTATCTGCTATAGACCTGCATTTATTTTATGCTATGTTTCTGTATATCTCAGCTGCTTCTTTCTACTAATCTGATCCCTGTTTCAGCTTCGCCAGCCCAGCATTGCACAGCACATTGATATTGATGGTCTAACTTTATTCTGTGATGAGAGGCAAGGCCTGCTGGCCGAGCTGATTGCTGAGAAGGATCGCAAAATTGAGTATCTCCGGTGCGAACTGACTCAGGCTTTGCAGCATATTGAGGCCCAGGGATATTCACACGAGGAGCAGTTACATCCAGCAGTTCTGGATGATGTGAGTTTGACAGATGTGTTTATGTTGTGGTGTCTCCATGTTGATGTGGTGTCTCCATGTTGATGTGGTGTCTCCATGTTGATGTGGTGTCTCCATGTTGATGTGGTGTCTCCATGTTGATGTGGTGTCTCCATGTTGATGTGGTGTCTCCATGTTGTGGTGTCTCCATGTTGTGGTGTCTCCATGTTGATGTGTCTCCATGTTGATGTGGTGTCTCCTCCCTCCCCGTCCCCGTTGGAGAAAAGTCTGGACCTAATTTAGAATAGATCAAGGTAACATAGAATAGATCAAGATAACGCAGAATAGATCAAGGAAACAATAGATAACAGTAAATTATATGTCCTTGTATGAAGTTTTTCCGTCCGTGCCTCCTCCCTCTCACCTAGACCAGTTAAAAAAGTAAGTTGCTTGTTCTTTACTGAATGTTGCAGTCAACCCCAGCATTTATTTGCTGTTTGAGGCTTACTAGGCAATTTTACCTACAGTAGTTTGCAATTGCTTTCTGCATGGCCGACCCCTTCAAACTATCTAGATCAGCGCAAAGCAATCTGCTTGACCCCGTGTGTTAGGAATTGTGGAACTGCAGTATGTGTACATTTTCCTCTGATTTAGAAATACAGGCCATGTTTTTGTGTGTGTTAAAGGTTAAAGATGAAAGTTCAGGACATTCACTTCATGTCACTAGGTTGTCTGTGCTCAATGTCTGTGCTGAATGCAAGTCCCTGTGGGCATTGGGTTGGAGTCTGTTGACAATGAAATACCTCACACTTGTTGAGGCAGAAACATACCACCCTAGTCCTAATCCCAGACGTCTGTATGTGTTGAACTCAATGATGACCTTGCTTACATCCTAATGCCTTTCCGCAGATGCAAAATTTCAGTTTTGCTCTGGTTTCTGAGCATGGAAATGGGACAGACCTTTGCATCATGGTCATTGTGGCGATGGTACATTGATATTGGGTCAGAAGTCTCTATACAAACCAAACTGACAGGTGCAAGCCCTTTGCAGGGCTCCTGAATGTCTTGCCTCGCACTTGAAGAGTTCAACTGTCTTCCATAGGATTCACTAACCAAACCTACTCCACCACACAGTGACGATCCCAGAAGCAGACTGCATTACTGGTGCCTGGTCCAGAGAGTAGGAGGCTTAGGAGTCTACAGCCCAAAAACAAAATGGCTTTGCTATGATTAATCTTATGTCGTTTGCTTTGTCTATGGATACCCTGAAAGTTCAGTTGTCTGCATGTGCTCAAATATATTCACATTCACAGACAGTAGAGGAATATGTGCCAGCATGTTTCAGAGAGAGGAGAGAGAGAGAGAGAGAGAGAGAGAGAGAGAGAGAGAGAGAGAGAGAGAGAGAGAGAGAGAGAGAGAGAGAGAGAGAGAGAGAGAGAGAGAGAGAGAGAGTGTGGGTGGGTGGGGGGGGAGGGAGGGAGAGGATAGACAGTAGAGGAATCCATGCCAACATGTTTCAGTGTATCTGTATATGATAGTTTGAGGAAGGTGCAGCTGCAGAGTGGCTAGATTCTCACCTGCCAAAACAGTAATCATGGGTTTGAATCCATGTCAAGGTGGATTGTCAGAATTGATCTGGGCTCCCAAGTTGACCCAACCTGAAGTGGGTCTTGGGAAGTGAAGCTGGCTGGTGTGATAGTCCATCGTGAAGCAATATGCAGCGAATGGCTGTCGTCTGGAGTAATTCTTTGCACTCCAAACAGAATCATGTTAACGGAAGAAATAGTTTTTGGTTAAACAAGTTTTTTTGAAATAGTGGTTGATACACACGGAAATAACAGACACGTTGTGGAAGGTATTTGATATGAAGAGGCGTGTACATTCATGTCTTAAAACCCATGGTGGACATTTCCAACACTTGTTATAATGAATACTTCATTGGTACTTTCCAGCTTCCCCAAAACAGTGCTAGACCATATCAGTGATTATTGTAACTATTTTTAAAGCACATTTTCTAATGCCATATGCTTCGTTGTTTTCATATTTGACCTACACACAGTGTAATGAGACTTTACAAACACCCAGTTGTATTGTGACCTATGCAAGTTGTAGGTGAACTTGCTGTTTATATTCTCTTTCTGCAGCAATGGTAGTATGACTGAACCACCAACGTGGAGCTCATGGAGAAAACTGAACAAATTCTACTGAACTAAGCAGGAAGAAAGACAGTTGCAGGGCACATGGAGAAACCCTATTAACAGTATAGCTATAAGGTTTTTCCTCCAGAATAAGGCAATATAAATAAGAGAAAGTTAATGAGATTTCTCAGGGTAATGAAGACAGTGAAGGGAATGGGTCACCCTATTACTGGTGGTTTTGTCATGCAACAGTATCTTCCATAGGATTACCATTATGCATTGCTGCAGGAAGTCAGAATATCTTGTACTTTGTGAGACAGGCAGACTTTCTCTAGGTCCAGTAAATGGTGGTCATTGTTTACTTGCAGGTGAATGACCCGGACAGAGGGGAGTTAGGTTCATTGGGTGCCATCAGCAATGCCTCGGATGCCAGCTGGGAGACAGTGGACAAAACTGAAGCAGAGATCGTGATGTGGGTGCCAGACACAGCTGTCACCCATTGTGCCGCATGTGGTGTAAAGTTCATGGTGCTCATACGCAAGCATCACTGTCGGTTAGTTCATTAAAGTGTGTATCAGGGGTGGTAGTCTGGTTCATAATGTACTTCATTCTTGTCCCAAGGCTTGCTTTCTTATTGGTGGAATACATGTATCTGGGCTTTATTCTTACAGGATGTCTAATTGGGCTTTATTCTTACAGGATGTCTAATTGGGCTTCATTATTACAGGATGTCTAATTGGGCTTCATTCTTACAGGATGTCTGATTAGGCATCATTCTGACAGGATGTCTGTGGGCTTTATTCTTACAGAATGTCTGATTGGACATCATTCTGACAGGATGTCTGATTGGGCATCATTCTGACAGGATGTCTGATTAGGCATCATTCTGACAGGATGTATGATTAGGCATCATTCTGACAGGATGTATGATTAGGCATCATTCTGACAGGATGTATGATTAGGCATCATTCTGACAGGATGTCTGTGTGGGCTTCATTCTGACAGGATGTCTGTGTGGGCTTCATTCTGACAGGATGTCTGTGTGGGCTTTATTCTTACAGGATGTCTGATTAGGCATCATTCTGACAGGATGTATGATTAGGCATCATTCTGACAGGATGTATGATTAGGCATCATTCTGACAGGATGTATGATTAGGCATCATTCTGACAGGATGTATGATTAGGCATCATTCTGACAGGATGTATGATTAGGCATCATTCTGACAGGATGTATGATTAGGCATCATTCTGACAGGATGTATGATTAGGCATCATTCTGACAGGATGTCTGTGTGGGCTTTATTCTGACAGGATGTCTGATTAGGCATCATTCTGACAGGATGTCTGATTAGGCATCATTCTGACAGGATGTATGATTAGGCATCATTCTGACAGGATGTATGATTAGGCATCATTCTGACAGGATGTCTGTGTGGGCTTTATTCTTACAAGATGTCTGTGTGGGCATCATTCTGACAGGATGTCTGATTAGGCATCATTCTGACAGGATGTATGATTAGGCATCATTCTGAGAGGATGTCTGTGTGGGCTTTATTCTTACAGGATGTCTGATTAGGCATCATTCTGACAGGATGTCTGATTAGGCATCATTCTGACAGGATGTATGATTAGGCATCATTCTGACAGGATGTATGATTAGGCATCATTCTGACAGGATGTATGATTAGGCATCATTCTGACAGGATGTATGATTAGGCATCATTCTGACAGGATGTATGATTAGGCATCATTCTGACAGGATGTATGATTAGGCATCATTCTGACAGGATTGTCTGTGTGGGCTTTATTCTGACAGGATGTCTGATTAGGCATCATTCTGACAGGATGTATGATTAGGCATCATTCTGACAGGATGTATGATTAGGCATCATTCTGACAGGATGTATGATTAGGCATCATTCTGACAGGATGTATGATTAGGCATCATTCTGACAGGATTGTCTGTGTGGGCTTTATTCTGACAGGATGTATGATTAGGCATCATTCTGACAGGATGTATGATTAGGCATCATTCTGACAGGATGTATGATTAGGCATCATTCTGACAGGATGTATGATTAGGCATCATTCTGACAGGATGTATGATTAGGCATCATTCTGACAGGATGTCTGTGTGGGCTTTATTCTGACAAGATGGCTGTGTGGGCTTTATTCTGACAAGATGTCTGTGTGGGCTTCATTCTGACAGGATGTCTGTGTGGGCTTTATTCTTACAGGATGTCTGATTAGGCATCATTCTGACAGGATGTCTGTGTGGGCTTCATTCTGACAGGATGTCTGTGTGGGCTTTATTCTTACAGGATGTCTGATAAGGCATCATTCTGACAGGATGTATGATTAGGCATCATTCTGACAGGATGTATGATTAGGCATCATTCTGACAGGATGTATGATTAGGCATCATTCTGACAGGATGTCTGATTAGGCATCATTCTGACAGGATGTATGATTAGGCATCATTCTGAGAGGATGTCTGTGTGGGCTTTATTCTTACAGGATGTCTGATTAGGCATCATTCTGACAGGATGTATGATTAGGCATCATTCTGACAGGATGTATGATTAGGCATCATTCTGACAGGATGTATGATTAGGCATCATTCTGACAGGATGTATGATTAGGCATCATTCTGACAGGATGTCTGTGTGGGCTTTATTCTGACAGGATGTCTGTGTGGGCTTTATTCTGACAGGATGTCTGTGTAGGCTTTATTCTGACAGGATGTCTGTGTGGGCTTTATTCTTGCAAACATGGAGAGGGCTTGTTGTTCTTTACTCCAGTGGGAGATAAAGAGCAGAAGAAGAAATCAAACAGCTCCCCCTATGCTGAGCCAACAACCATGTACTACAAGCTGTTCATGTGGGTTTTATTTGTTCATATCCTTTACAGGACGTCGCTATCAATTCCAGCATTTCTTAGCTGTTTGTGATTCCTGGGCAAGTTTACCTTGAGTAGTTTGCCATTGCTTTCTGAATGACGGGCACTAATACCATTATAAAGAAACCAACACAAGGCTGTCTGCTTCCAGATCGCCCGAAGCTGTGTTTTGAATGCTGTAAGCTGGATTATGAATTGCATTCGTAACCGCTTTGCCATAGAGCGGCTTCATGTGTGCTAGATAATAAATTGCCCACATTTGTCATTTAGAAATGATTATTTTTGCAATGTTCTTGCCAACACTTGCCTGCAGTCTAGCTTGTTGCAATGTTCTTGCCAACACTTGCCTGCAGTCTAGCTTGTTGCAATGTTCTTGCCAACACTTGCCTGCAGTCTAGCTTGTTGCAATGTTCTTGCCAACACTTGCCTGCAGTCTAGCTTGTTGCAATGTTCTTGCCAACTTTTGCCTGCAGTCTAGCTTGTTGCAATGTTCTTGCCAACACTTGCCTGCAGTCTAGCTTGTTGCAATGTTTCTTGCCAACACTTGCCTAGCAGTCTAGCTTGTTGCAATGTTCTTGCCAACACTTGCCTGCAGTCTAGCTTGTTGCAATGTTCTTGCCAACACTTGCCTGCAGTCTAGCTTGTTGCAATGTTCTTGCCAACACTTGCCTGCAGTCTAGTTTGTTACTAAGCAAGTCTGTGTTCAGTGTCACATCACATGATTGCTGTTACGATTTCAACTGACATGTTGTATGTATTTCTGCAGCAACTGTGGGAAAGTATTCTGTGCAGACTGTTCTGACAAGCTGGCACCGGTTCCCCACCAGCATCTGAACAACCCCGAGAGAGTGTGTCGTCGCTGTTACTCCCACCTTATACAGCTGAGTCCTGGTGCATCCTCAGATGGTCGAATCCCTACTCTCGTGGCCAATGGTTAAGTCCGGGTTGACCTTTCTTAGGAATTTCTAACAAATTGATAGTTGTCTGTTGGTCAAAGTTTTTCAGATGTTTCCATTTAACATAAATGTATAGTTATCTGATAAACATTTGAACATTGTTTTCATTTAACATAAATTTATAGATGTCTTCTCATAAATATTGAACATTGTTTTTATTTAACATAAATTTATAGAAAACATTTGAACATTGTTTTTAACATAAATTTAATATTTGAACATCGTTTTTATTTAACATAAATTTAATATTTGAACGTTGTTTCCATTTAACATAAATTTATAGTTGTCTTCTGATAAACATTTGAACATTGTTTTTATTTAACATAAGTTGATAGTTGTCTTTTGTTTAACATACGTTGATAGTTGTCTTTTGTTTAACATACATTTTCTTTTATTTAACATAAATTGATAGTTTTCTTTTAACATTAATTAATAGTCTTTTGTTTAACATAAGTTGATAGTTGTCTTTTTGTTTAACATAAATTGATAATTTTCTTTTGTTTAACATAAGTTGATAGTTTTCTTTTCTTTATCATAAGTTGATAGTTGTCTTTTTGTTTAACATAAGTTGATAGTTGTCTTTAATTGAACATAAGTTGATTATTTTTTTTAAAACATTGATAGTTTTCTTTTGTTTAACATACGTTGATAGTTGTCATTTGTTTAACATAGAGTTTTCTTGTGTTTAACATAAGTTGATAGTTGTCTTTAATTGAACATAAGTTGATTCTTTTGTTTAACATAAATTGATAGTTTTCTTTTGTTTAACATACGTTGATAGTCTTTTGTTTAACATACGTTGATAGTTGTCTTTTGTTTAACATAAATTGATAGTTTTCTTTTGTTTAACATACATTGATAGTCTTTTGTTTAACATACGTTGATAGTTGTCTTTTGTTTAACATAAATTGATAGTTTTCCTTTATTTAACATAAATTGATAATTTTCTTTTGTTTAACATAAGTTGATAGTCTTTTGTTTAACATAAGTTGATAGTTGTCTTTCAGTTTAAAATAAGTTAATAACTTTTGTTTAACATAAGTTGATAGTTGTCTTTTGTTTAATATACGTTATTAGTTTTCTTTTATTTAACATAAATTAACGTTTAGGACATTATTCTCATTTAACATAATGAAATCTTTGTTCTTCTCTTGGCTTGGTTTTATTCCTGGTAGACATGTTTGACTCGTAGGAAAGAAAAAAATATGTGACTTGTGCCATACAACACAGAACATTACTAATCGGCCTGTGTTACGATTCTGATTACTTTCCTCATTTTATGTAAATTACTGATCATGAATATCGGTAGAGCCTAGAAAGTTATTTTTTTCAGCCTCTTCTTGAGGAACTTGTTTATTAAAGTCATCCCTTCCTCATGATCAGCATGTTTGTCTGGAAGCAGATTGTGAGTGGTGCCAATGTGGTGATCAGCAGGAAAGGGACGTGTTGAGAAGCTCATAAAGACTGCCTGTGTGGTTGTTTGTGGTGGAAATTTTTAAAAGTACAAGTAATTGTGCTGTCTTTAATACAGCAGTGAATTATGTTGTGGATAATACAGCAGTGGTTTGAATTCTGTTATGGATAATATTGCAGTGATGTGAATACCTTTTGTGGACAGTACTGTGAATTCCTGTTGTGGAAAATACACCGGTGTGAATTCCTGTTGGGGAAAAATACAGTGGTGGTGTTAATTCCTGTTGAAGATAACGGCAGTGGTTTGAAATTTTTGAAATTTGACATATATTACACATTAGTGAATTTGAGTGACTAGTTTCCTGCCTCACTGCTGTTTCCTTAGGCAAATTTGAAAATGGGAGGTGCATTTTATTGTACTATAATTGGAGCAAATTCAGACAGTTTTTAAATTCCCTGCCCAGTACAAACAGCATTGCAAGTTCCTACTGTCAGTAACAGAAACATATTGATCAATTGATAGATAAAATATGTCATGTTACCTCAGACTTGGGTCTTTTAAACCTGTAAAACACAATACGAGTGAGCTAGTCACCACATGTGAAGTGTAAGTCTGTAGAGCTAGGGAAAAGCCAGGAACAGATGATCAACACTTAGATTGGATTAATAGCTTGAAAGAAAGATAACTTGATAAACACGACCTTGTTGGAGCACCTTGTGAGGGCAAACAGCTACAGTTATCTGGCAAAACTGAGGCAGCTGGCTGAAGAGAGTAATAACAATTTAACAGACAGTTGACATTGGATGCAGATGTTGCATGACTCATCTGAGCATGTGCTTAAGCTTCTTGGTGACTTAAACGTGTCTTAAATAAAAATAGTAGCCAGCTATCCATACTGTTGAAAACACCCCACATGGCATTTCAGCTCAACCTGGCAGCACATGTGGCTACAGTAAATCTTCATTTTATCCTTCACTGTTTGATGACTGGTTTATGAACTAGGGTTCAGCTTTAAATGCTGAGATGTGGGTTTTAAGGTAACCTATTTTGTGGCTTTCCCCTGCCTCTTGTTTCCATTTTCATGTTGTATGCTCTTGATGCTGGTGACGTTGGGTTTATTCTCACTAGGCGGAAGTCTTTGCTTATCAATGAATTTAACAACTGGTGTTGCTCCACTGTTTTATAGATCTCCTCATTTCTAATAGTCCTTTCTAGATTTGTTCACTGCTTTTCTCAGGCATCTCATTTCACAAGTGGTGGGTTTTCTTTCTTGTTCCTTAGTTAGTGCTCATGTTTGGCATTGAGAGCACAACATTGGTATACAAATTGCATTTATAATGTTCTTCTTAATTTCCATGGGGATAGCTGGATGTTTCAGGATGGGTGTAATTTGATATGTAACATTATTGGCTTGTTTAGTTCTTGTCTCAATCTCTATCTAATTTGCTATCTGATGTAAAGATGCTCCCAAGATACTTGAATTTGTGTGCTTGTTTTAGCTTTTAGTCGTTTATCTGTATAATATTTCATAGACTTTACTTATAGTCATAACTTCTGGGTTTTTCCAGTGTTGATCCTCGTTATGTTTTGTGCAACTATTCTGGAGTAAATGTGTTCCTGCAGTTATTCACTATTGCTATGCAGTAGACATTTGTCATCGGCAAAGAGCAGTTTATCCAATAGATACTTGCTCATCATCTGTTTGATTTTTGTCTATTTTGGTGATGCTATTCATATATTATATTATTATATTTTTTATTTATTTATACATATAATAAAAAGAAGTGACAGAACGCATCCCTCTCTAACTATAGTTGTTATTGGGAACTATTTTGTGAGTCCAGTTCTTGTTCTAACTGCACTTTTGCTCTCTCTGTAGATGGCTTTTAAACTGTCTAGTTGTCGAGCTTTTATTCTATAGTTTTCAAGTGTTCCTCAGAGTGTTCTGCTTACTCTGTCAAAAGCTTTCTTTTGTTCTATGAAGGCAGTATTGATGTGCTGTTTTTGTTCTGTTTTTTCACTAATTTATTGTCAAGCAAATATTGCATTTATGCATCCTCTACCCTTTCTGAACCCAAGCTGGTGAATTCTGGGTGGTGGTTCTATGTCTTATTCATTGTTCAAGAATCTTTGCAAACATGTTACCCACTGACTGAGGAGGGAAATAAAGGGACACAGTAAATGCATTGGTTAAACATCTAACGGGCTCTTCTTGTGATACATGGAGATCTAAGGGAGGAAGAGACTCCCCAACAAATTAAATTAAGCTGCAACAGCTCGGATTACAGAAATGCAGTAAAACAAAATGATAGCTCATAGGTTTAAGTAAAAAAACAAACATGAACAAAGCTGTGATAGTTGGTAGGTTTAAATAAGCGAAAATAAGCAGTGACATTTGTATATAGTTATCAGTGAATATCAGTTGCCAGTTTGTAATGTGTAGGCCATATTTGTTTTTCTAGACTCAATTGATTTTTAAGTTCTGCCATAACAATTTTAATGATTAATTTATGATGGTCAACGAGCATTGGTGTTTGCTTCTCATTGCACTAAGATTACTTTTCAGCTGATATTGTCTTGATGCATGTGTTTCATGAATGTATATCATTTGTAAATGTTTTCATGCATGAGTGTGTCACATGATCATAAATGTCTTCATGATGGTGCGTATTGTCTTGCCTTGCATTTGTTTTTGATTGACATGTGTTCGTGTCTGTGAAAGTATATTTATATGTAAGTGTATACGTCTTTACAAATGTTTGAGTGTGTGTGTGTGCATGTCTGAGAGTGTGTGTACGTGAATGATAGTGTTCACATATTTAGTTTTATGAGCATGTCATTCTTGTGTGTTCATGCATGTTTCCATGAATGTAAAAATGTGTATCTTCTTATTCTAAACATGATTTACCTGATCTATACATGCAGCCATTGTAAAAGTATTCAAAGTAGATTGCTTGAGGGGCTACTGAATGCAATAAACAATTTTACGTTTGCTTGCAGACAGGTGTTTTATTTTGTCTGCTCACTATGTGCAATTAGACAGAATAAAATGTTGGTTAAATCTTAATTTTGTCTGCTCCCCACATGAAGTTACATACATTAAATGAAAACATATTGGTTAAATCTTACATTTTTGTTTGCTCCCTACATGAAATAAGACATTAGAATTTGAAAACATTGGTTAAAGCTGTTTGAGTCATTACCCACAACTACAAACATAGGAATATAAAAACATGTTGGATAAATCTTCATGGTATCCACACAGTTGCTCTTTTAATGCTAGAAAGTAATTTAATAAAGTTAATTTTAGTTCCATGTCTTGTTTTGTTTTTAAATTTTAAATCTTGTCTTCTTGCCTACGAAACGGTGACTTTGTGTACCAATTCCTATTTCAGAGTGAGGACAACTTTTTGTCCCAATTCTGCTGAAATGCTGTATGTGTGGACTGTCAACTTAAACTGTTTTGTTTCAATGCTTGTTTCGATACTTTTACGAGGGTAAGTTAATAAGTCACAAATAGCTGTAGAAAAATAACTATGATAACAACTTGAAACCAGTTTATTTTTATACATACATTGTCCCTTTATTTTTCAACATAATTTCCACCAACATTGATGCACTTATCCCATCATTTTATCAGTCCTCCCAAACTGGCTACATGAAACAGCTTGCTCTGTTTTCTAAACACATTTTCACTTCACATTCAACTTCGGCGTCACTCGTGAAATGTCTCCCGGCAAGGTGGGTTTTCAGTGGACTTAGCCCCTAGCGATTTCCCATAAAGCGGTGCAAAGCTGGGTAGAAAAAGGTTACTAGGGTGAGTCAATAAGTCAGTCACACAGTTCTGTGGGATGGCAGGTAAATGAAAACATAGCACACAGTTCTATGCAGCCGGTTGGGTGGACTGATAAAACAATGGGATAAGTGCATCAATGTTGGTGGAATTATGTTGAGAAATAAAGGGACAATGTATGTATAAAAATAAATTGGTTTCAAGTTATCATAGTTAGTTATTTTTCTACAGACATTTGTGACTTAATTATTAACTTACCCTCGTATTTCTTCTGTTATGGACTTCATTAGTGATACAAATGCAACTCAAATAGTGATCTATGTGTATGTAGTTTAATTTGAACACAATTTGTATCTCTATATTTATATATGGAAAGCTGTCTGTTGTGACTTGTTTATGCGCAACTCTCAAAGTTAAGAAATCCAACACTGTATGGAATAATTTTACCAGTCTCGCATGTTTTAAATTAGTATAATCTCATTGACATTATTTTATCTTGGAATACTGATATATTAGTACACTGTTATAGGATATAAATTTTCATATTTTTTGACATTATTACATGTGTATTTTATGCAGAAAATATTACAGAATGTATCATGAAATATGAACTTTGTCTAAATGTCACATTAAAATATTTCATTGTGGCTCTTTTATTCACAAATACAGGAAAGGATATTTTCATACATTGTGATGCCATTTTAATGTATTATCGCATTCTTCATGATTTCTGTACAATACATTCTCACAATAGTTTCCCCACTATCTTTCATTATTTCTTGTACTGTACATTATCTCAAGTTTTCTCATGTATCTTTCGTTATTTCTTATACAGTACATTGTCTCAATAGTTTCCTCATTATCTATTTTCTCATAAATATATTCTCTTAATAGTTTTCTCATTACCTTTTATCTTCTCATACAATACATTCTCTAAAAAAATTTCTATTATCTCATGCAATACATTCTCTCAATAGTTTTCTTATTCTAATTTATTTCTGAAGCAAAACATCACAAGTTTCCTCATCTTTCATTGGATTTCATACAGGGTGGGGCAAAATGATCTGACACATTTGTAACTTTAATAAAACTAAATTAGAATAAATGAACAAAAAAGTATTTTTATTTATCAAATGTACACATGATGCCATTTTGTTTTGTTTGAATAATGAAAAAAAGTATTTTTATTTCCTAAATGTACATATGTCATTTTATTTAATTTTCTTTTAAAAATTACATTAGTCAAATGTTCGCCGTTATTGTCCACACACTGTTGAAGACGTTCGCAAAAGTTGTCCATAACTCGGCGAATCATTTCATGTGGAATAGACTCAATTTCTTGATGAATTGCATCTTTCAATTTTTCAATAGATCGTATACCTTTGATTTTAGGTATCCCCAGAGAAAAAAAATCACACAGGTTCAAGTCAGGTGATCGGGCAGGCCAACCGAGGTCACCTTGGAATGAAATTAAATGACCGGGGAATATCTCCCTCAAAATTTCCATTGAACATCTAGACGTGTGGGCTGTTGCGCCATCTTGTTGGAACCAAACATTATTTCTGACGTCAAGTTCATCCAATTTGGGTCACAGAAAAGTGTCCAGCAACACGCAATATCGTTCAGAGTTAACGGTCATTGTAACATTGTCTTCTTCAAAAAAGTACGGACCTAAAATACCAAATTCTGCTATTGCACACCATACAGTTACATGAGGACTGTGCAAGGGGCGTTCGTGTAACTGATGAGGATTGTTTTGGGACCAATAGTGGAAATTTTGCTTATTCACGCTTCCACACAAATGAAAATGGGCCTCATCACTGAAAATCACAATAGCAGTATGGGGAACCTGTTGTTGAATTTCCCCACACAAATCATTATTCAAACAACATAAAACAAAATGGCATGTGTACATTTGATAAATAAAAATACTTTTTTGTTCATTTATTGTAATTTAGTTTTATTAAAGTTACAAATGTGTCAGATCATTTTGCCCCACCCTGTACAATACATTCTCATAGTTCCGCATTGTTACCTTTAATTATTTCACATGCAAAACATTCTCAAGTTTTCTTTTATTGCTTCTAACGCATTACATTCTCTCAGTAGTTTCATCTTGGTTCTTGTGAGAATGTATTTTATGAAAAACAACAGTGCTTATCTTTCATTATTTCTGAAATACATTCTCTCAAGTTTCCTCATCTTTATTTCACATACAGTACATTCTTTCAGTAATTTCATCATGGTCTGACCTTTCATTTAATCTCATACAATACATTCTCTCAGTAATTTCCTCATTGTTCTGAACTTCCATTGTTTCTAAAATACATTACCACCAGTTTCCTCATTGTTCTCAACTTCCATTGTTTCTAAAATACATTACCACCAGTTTCCTCGTTCTGAACTTCCATTGTTTCTAAAATACATTACCACCAGTTTCCTCATTGTTCTCAACTTCCATTGTATCTAAAATACATTACCACCAGTTTCCTCATTGTTCTCAACTTCCATTGTATCTAAAATACATTACCACGTTTCCTCATTGTTCTCAACTTCCATTGTTTCTAAAATACATTACCACGTTTCCTCATTGTTCTCAACTTCCATTGTTTCTAAAATACATTACCACGTTTCCTCATTGTTCTCAACTTCCATTGTTTCTAAAATACATTACCACCAGTTTCCTCATTGTTCTGAACTTCAGTATACATGGTCAAGTTGGCTAGAACATTGACATTTGTGTAGATTCATTCTTCAAGTATTTGTGACAACACATCCATGCAATCTAGTGCTGTGATATGAGTGGTATATGTTTGTTCAATCACTAGACAATCATTAAGCTAATGTTCACATTCACAGCATCATTGAACATGTCAGATTTGGGGGCTGTATTAACTTAAGAGCTTCAGAATTGGGACATTCCATACAGCTTGACAAATGTGTGTTCATGAAAATTTGAATGTTGCATGAGATTATAATACATACATACGCACGCATATAGTACATTGTTATAGGATTTAAAACAATATAAATGGAGGATGGGTGTGAGAGAGAGCAATTTTAACATTTTTTTTAAAATGGTTTAGAATTGGAACTGACTTTCCCAGTCGTTTTGTTACTCACCTGAGTTTCATTGTAAGCCTGTATACAGTACAGAACAATACTGAATTAGTATTATGAATTATGTATGAGTGATAAATTACCAATTGATTAGTCCATCCATCTGTCCATAAATCCAACCCATATGTATATACATCATATACATAACATGCATGCATGCATACACACACCACACGCATGCAGTGTCAATCTAGAATACGTAAACAGCACTCGCTTTGTATAATATGGTTTGTTTATCTCTTTCGGCATGATATTTTCTTGTATTTCATTCATGAGGCACGTGTCCTTACATTAGCTTCAGACATTTTAATGAATTCTGAATATGTTTAGCTATAGTTATTTAAAATAGGAACCATTCATTGATCGTACATTGTTGTAACAGATGGGACAGTGTTCCCCCTCATGAGTGATGTTCTCAACCCAGAGTCCAGAACGTTTTGCTCATTTAATGTATTGCACTGTTAAAGTAGTTGGACATTGTCTTTCCTGTATAATCAGTACTTTTAAGTCGTGTTTTTGAGAACATTTTGTCCACATGAATACCTTGACAATACTTAGCAAATGTCTTTCTTTCCAATGCCATATATAATAATCACATTGTTGAGAAGTGTCACTTTTTAATTCACATGTCATATGCCATTTTGCCATGCATCTATGTATTTCTATATTGCTTGTTTGCCAGTGTACTCATGATTATCTATGATTGTCTGCGGTGTCACAAAACAAACTTTGTATTTATTAACAGTTCAAAATCATAAACTCAGTTCATATTCTGAATACATGACCAAGTAATGTCATGCTCATAGCTTTTAGTTGTATTTTTATCTTGTCACTTGTTTGAGGAGAAACATGCAGTCAGATTTCTAACCAAAACATTGCTGGAAACATGGGCATGCAGTGACTGCTGGTGATCAGATTTATTACAATTTGTGAGTATATTACATTTGCTATTGCATTTGTACAGGTGTTAGTGTTTTTTAATTTGTTTATTTATTCATACATTGAGGTAAAGTATGTTTCTTACAATTAGGTAAATATGATTATCACATTCAGTTTTCTGTGGGATGGTTTAGCTAGTTCCATGCCAACCCTTAGCTGCCTTGAACAACATGAATGGTAGGTTAGTGTTGCTGTCGTTGCTTCTCAGTGGGCCCTGGTCACATATGGGCCCTGGTCATGTATGGGCCCTGGTCACATATGGGCCCTGGTCACGTATGGGCCCTGGTCACGTATGGGCCCTGGTCACGTATGGGCCCTGGTCACATATGGGCCTTGGTCACGTATGGGCTTTGGTCACATATGGGCCTTGGTCACATATGGGCCTTGGTCACATATGGGCCTTGGTCACGTATGGGCCTTGGTCACGTATGGGCCTTGGTCACGTATGGGCCCTGGTCACGTATGGGCCCTGGTCACGTATGGGCCCTGGTCACGTATGGGCCTTGGTCACATATGGGCCTTGGTCACATATGGGCCTTGGTCACATATGGGCCTTGGTCACATATGGGCCTTGGTCACATATGGGTGTAGAAAAGGTGTCAGCTCCCGTGTTTTCCTCTTTGAAGAAGTCATGTGAGGTTTGCTGTCGAACTTTGTATTGGTGTCAATTTTTTTTTTTTTTAATGAAACAAAATATTATAAAAGTAAACACATTAGGTGGTCACAGAAGGCAGATTATTTTTAGTGTTTTTATATTTTATATGATAGAGGAAATATTGATCAGCCCTAATGGTTTTGTCAGTGTGAATTTTCAGTCAGAATTAAGTTTTGTTCACCAGAATTTATCATTTGACTATTGTTGCAGCCTAGTTTGTCTAATTTGCTGCAGCCTTGTTTGTTGTAGTCTAGTTTGTTTGCTTGTTTGTGGCAGTCTAGTTTGTTATAACTCTTGCAGGCAAGTTTGCATAGTTTGTCTCAACCTAATCTATAACTGTTTGTTGTAGCCTGGCTGGTTTCTACATTGTGTCAGCTTAGTTATTTCTTGCAGACTGGTTTGTTGCAGGCTAGTTAGTTTGTTGCAGACTGTTTGGTTTGTTGCAGGCTAGTTGTTTGTTTGTTGCAGGCTAGTTGTTTGTTGCAGGCTAGTTGTTTGTTGCAGGCTAGTTGGTTTGTTGGAGGCTAGTTGGTTTGTTGGAGGCTAGTTGTTTGTTTGTTGCAGGCTAGTTGTTTGTTTGTTGCAGGCTAGTTGTTTGTTTGTTGCAGGCTAGTTATTTGTTTGTTGCAGGCTAGTTATTTGTTAGTTGCAGGCTAATTGTTTGTTTGTTGCAGGCTAGTTGTTTATTTGTTGCAGGCTAGTTGTTTGTTGCAGGCTAGTTGGTTTGTTGCAGGCTAGTTGTTTGTTTGTTGCAGGCTAGTTGTTTGTTGCAGGCTAGTCGGTTTGTTGCAAGCTAGTCAGTTTGTTGCAGGCTAGTCAGTTTGTTGCAGGCTAGTTGTTTATTTGTTGCAGGCTAGTTCTTTGTTGCAGGCTAGTTGGTTTGTTGCAGGCTAGTTGTTTGTTTGTTGCAGGCTAGTTGTTTGTTTGTTGCAGGCTAATTGTTTGTTTGTTGCAGGCTAGTTTTGTTTGTTTGTTGCAGGCTAGTTGTTTGTTGCAGGCTAATTGTTTGTTTGTTGCAGGCTAATTGTTTGTTGCAGGCTGTTTTTTGTGTGTTGCAGGCTAGTCGGTTTGTTGCAGGCTAGTTGTTTGTTGCAGACTAGTTTGTTGCAAGCTAGTCAGTTTGTTGCAGACTAGTTGTTTGTTGCAGGCTAGTTGTTTGTTGCAGACTAGTTTGTTGCAAGCTAGTCAGTTTGTTGCAGACTAGTTGTTTGTTGGAAACTAGTTGATTTGTTGCAAGCTAGTTGTTTGTTGCAGGCTAGTTGTTTGTTTGTTGCAGGCTAGTTGGTTTTGTTGTCACTGTTTGTTATAGGCTAGTTGATTTGTTGCAAGCTAGTTGTTTGTTGCAGGCTGTTTGTTTGTCACAGGCTAGTTGATTTGTTATAACTGTTTGTTGCAGTCTGTCTGTTTGTTGCAGGCATGTTGCAACATAGTTTGTTGCAGTTTAGTTTGTTTTGTTGTGGTCTAGTGTGTTGCTGTTGTTGTAAAGGAACCAATGTTTAAAAGCTGACAAATCTGCTCCTGTCACTGTTCAGGTCTTTATTGCTTAGTTTGAAAGTATATATATCTGCATTTTTCTAATTTGAAAGCCTGTTGAATTGTAGCACTCTCTATTTAAATAGTCAAAATGTCTAATTGCGTATTTATCGGAAGCAGCTTCTAAGGTAAACATGGAAACATGAAATGATTTAATATTAAAAAGATGAAAAATGTAATGTCATTCTTCGTGATTGCATCAAAAGGGCAATTTGTATTGTTTCATTTCCTATGCTATTTTTTTCAACTTGTGTTTAATATAAGCAAAATGGGATCTGTCCTGTAATGTAATGATGCTACCATACATTGTGTGAGCAGTAACATATTGTGTGTGAACAGTAATTTTAACAGACCTGTTAAATTCTGTCTCTGGCAGTAAAATCAACCTGTTTGTGATTGAAACATTTTCTGAATGCAAGCGGTGAAGAAAGAAAAACAAATGTACCACTTGTCAGGTTGACTTGGACACATTCACCAGGGACAACATGCATGTCGACAGTTATCACTTAGACAGACTAAACAAAGGTTCTATTACTACACCATATCAATACATATTGAACATGCTCTGCTGTATGGCAGTGAGACTTTGAATGTCAGCAAATTAAAAATATGAAGGCAAAAACTGTGTGCTTTCTGGAGACAAATATTGGGAAAACCTTTGATGGCCTGGGTAATTTATTGCCTGGAGGAAACTGATGAAAGTAGAAATGTATACGTAGACAAGGTGGAGGCAGAGAACATTATATATAGACATTATATATAGACAAGATGGAGACAGTAGAACATCATATATTGACAAGATGGAGGCAGTAGAAAGAAAATATATATATATATATATATAAAGATGGAGACAGTAGAACATTATTTATTGACAAGATGAAGACAGTAGAATGAACATTATATATACTGTTTACAAAAAAAAATGCAATTTATTGCAGTTTCAATTGCAAACCTGTACCAACATTTTATTGACGATGCTGATTCGTCCACTTCAGTCAGTTCTGGCGATGCCAGTTCTTAAGAACAGGACCTCTGTGTAGGGTCTTCTAGCCCAAAGACCAGTGTTGTGCAGCCAGTTCCTGATCGTTTGATCTGAAATTTGACGGGTTCCTAGCATTTACTGGATTGTGGAGGATGCAGATGCAAATTGATTCCTAAGGTGACGCAGCTGTATGAAGCGGTCTTTGGCAGCAGTTGTGATTCTGGGTCTTCCACTGTGTGCCGGTCTGCCATTGAGCCAGTTTCTTGAAATAGCCTCCAAAGGCAACTAATGGTGCTTCTAGCCACATTAAATTCCTCGGCTACTACACTTTGTGACTGATCAGTCTGTAAACATCCAATGATGAGTCGTTGTTCTGTAGTGAGATGAGCCATACTTGCGCTTTGAATTTTCAACTGAATTTATGTGAGGAGCGTCAATCTTGTATAGGCATTCAATAATATGGTCAGTTTTGTGTTCAGTAAGTTTCACGGGATTATCATGAACTAGTCATGAGTAATTGTCAATTTTCTTTTGATCTTGACCTCTTTCATGACCTCGCAAATCATGAGGTGAGTACAATTCAGGTAACCACAAGAATTTAATGACCAGATGGACAGTCGATAGGTTGACTGATGTCCAATCAGCGAATTTCTTTTAAAAGAGTAACACCAAAAATGTATGTATGACAAGATGGTGACAGTAGAACGAATATTATATATATATATATAGACAAGTGAAGCAAGTGTTCATTGGTCATGTCATGAAGAGAGCATAGGGGAACATCGTGACGACTAGATAGATCAGCGGTAGGAGAGGCACAGGCAGACTGAGACAATGCTGGATGGTCTGAGATGTCATGAAGTTATGCCTGGAGGGGACTACAGCATTCACTGCAACAGTTGAGGGGACTACAGCATTCACTGCAACAGTTGAGGGGACTACATCATTCACTGCAACAGTTGAGGGGACTACAGCATTCACTGCAACAGTTGAGGGGAATACAGCATTCACTGCACCAGTTGAGGGGACTACAGCATTCACTGCAACAGTTGAGGGGACTACAGCATTCACTGCAACAGTTGAGGGGAATACAGCATTCACTGCAACAGTTGAGGGGACTACAGCATTCACTGCAACAGTTGAGGGGAATACAGCATTCACTGCAACAGTTGAGGGGACTACAGCATTCACTGCAACAGTTGAGGGGACTACAGCATTCACTGCAACAGTTGAGGGGACTACAACATTCACTGCAACAGTTGAGGAGACTACAACATTCACTGACACAGTTGGGGGGACTACAACATTCACTCACACAGTTGGGGAGACTACAACATTCACTGACACAGTTGAGGGAGACTTCAACATTCACTGACACAGTTGAGGGGACTACAACATTCACTGACACAGTTGAGGGAGACTACAACATTCACTGACACAGTTGAGGGGACTACAACATTCACTGACACAGTTGAGGGAGACTACAACATTCACTGACAGATGAGGGAGACAACAACATTCACTCACACAGTTGGGGAGACTACAACATTCACTGACACAGTTGAGGGAGACTTCAACATTCACTGACACAGTTGAGGGGACTACAACATTCACTGACACAGTTGAGGGAGACTACAACATTCACTGACACAGTTGAGGGGACTACAACATTCACTGACACAGTTGAGGGAGACTACAACATTCACTGACAGATGAGGGAGACTACAACATTCACTGACACAGTTGAGGGGACTACAACATTCACTGAGGGGACTACAATGTTCACTGAAACGGTTGAGGGGACTACAACGTTCACTGAAATGGTTGAGGGGAGACTATCTGACCACGAGAAAGCTGCTATTGTGCCCAGTCTCCTATGGAGCCCATAGGACGTCAGTGACTGTCAAATTCTTTTAAATCTGGATACCTCATATATTGCTTCAGTGAATGGTCTATCGCCTTGGGTAGGCCCAACAACACAGAAACACAACTGACACGTACTCTGTGCAAGCAAATGCAGCATAACTTGATTCCAGACAGGATTTGTGTGTGCGCGTGCGTGTGCGCTCTTAGCACTGAAAATGGCACAGATTTCAAAGAAAGATGGGTAGTCAGTTTGCTTGATGCCACTGTGACCGAGTCCACCAGGTTCCTTGATACATACAAATTAAATCTCCTTGTAATATGTATGGCGTGATAACAGCAGTTCACCAGTGTTCTCTCTCTCTCCCTGTAACACGCCCTCCCTCCCTCTATCTGTAACACGCCCTCTCTCTCTCTCTCTGTAACATGCCCTCTCTCTCTGTCTCTCCCTTCCTCCATCTCCCCCACGTGCAATCTCCCACCCACCCACACATACGACCCTCCCTCCCCCACCTCCCTCCCTCCCATCTCCCCCACGTGCAGTCATCCACCCACACACAGACGACCCTCCCTCCCATCTCTCCCACGTGCAGTCACCCACCCACACACAGACGACTCTCCCTCCCCCACCTTTCCCCATGCGCGCGCACACAGCCCCCCCCCCCCCCCCCCCCCCAGACTGTAGAGTTGAAAGCAGTGATCACATGTTATGCAGTATCACTAGCATTGTGTATTAATCACAATTTGAATATATTTAAAGCTGTAATAACCGACACCAGTCGTAACACGCCAAGACACGAAGGCATACTGGAGGGCATGTAACTGAGGGGAAATAGAACAGGTTAGAGCATTTATAAAACATGCATGCACATACCTAGAGAAACTGGAATGCAATAAGTAATATCATCATGGGTTGTATAGATATTAGTCTGTCTAGTGCACTGATACACAAAGTTAATACTGTATTGTGTAGTAGCGTTAATTATAGATGACGGTGGTGCTGGAGTTTACTGAAAGGCACGCCTCCAGAATGTGCCCCAACTATCTGTGCTGAATTGTCCCCACCCTTACTTCATGCAACTTGCGCTGTCATGACAGACGGTAGACTTACTTTTTAAAAAAGTATCTGGATGTCTGTGTATTAAAGTTTGCCTGGTCTTGTCTGCTAAATGAGGGAAAGATTGGCCACATGTTTTTCAGTGCATGCAAGCTTACATAATGTGAAGGAATGAAACTGCTTCTGGACAAATTTCAGTTTACCGAGGTTTTTCACTTCTCCTAGATCAGTGGTTCTCAGTTAGTGGGGAATTTAGGGTTTCCGGGGGGGGGGGGGGGGGGGGGGGAACTAGATTCCTTGATATTGTTTTATTCCATACTTTATGGTAAGATGTAGAGGTGTTACCTTTCCTCTGGAGTGAACTAGGCAGGGTGGAGAGAGGGATCATGCTGCATGGGCAACGTGATCTCTATATTTTAGCCCAGGCTTTGTGCTATGGAGAGGCAATAACTCCATCCTTACAAACTATCGTCTGTCAAGACGGCAAGGTGGCCAATGATGACTTATGATTCTGTACTTATCGCCCTTCTGAAATTCGTTTATAACGTAAGTAGACCCGCAAATCACGTTTATTTGGCCTTCTAGACTTGTTCTAGTATAAAGTTAGCTTCCATGTTTACGTAAACTATAGGGGCGGGAGGGGATTTATAGGGAGGAAACACGAAAAAAGTGTGGCGAGGATGCCATTCTGAACATATGGTGAAGGGTGTATGGGCAAAAAAGGCTGGAAACCACTGCCCTAGATGATCAATTTATAAATGCAGTTCTGGGTGCCTCTCTCACTAGTTAATTCATGTTTTTGTTTTGTAGGTGATAAATTTATAAATTCAATTTTCATGATGATAAACTGATACGCAACATTGTATTTCTGTTTAATGATGGTAAATTGATAAAAACATTGTTTCCTGGATTATAAATCAGTAAAACCAGTGTTGGATCTCTTTCGCATAGACGATAAATTGGGGACAACGGATGTAATCTGAGGTGATAAATCACTGGACAGTTGTGGGTACTGCCTTTTAGTCAGTGATGTGCCATTGTGTGTATTATTTGATACATTTTACTAGACGTAGTTTCACAAATGCAGTATTTTATCATATACGTTTTAACAATTGTCAAATGATTTCATGAAATTGTACCGTTCATCGTGATTACTTTTCCTTAGAAGTTTTGTTGAATTATTTCATTTGTCCCATTTGCCTTGTGCTAATGAGAAACTGACCAACTGGCAAGTCAGTTTTGATAACTGTGGGAAGCCGCCCAATCTGTGGCCACGTGGACCCGCGTACTGACACTGAAATAAAGCTCTAGGTACTGAAGGAAACAATGTGTTGTGTGGGCGAACGTTTTGTATGTCTGTGTTGGTGTGGGGAGAATGTTATGTGGGAGAACGTGTTGTCACTGTGTGTGATGGGGGAAAAGTGTGTTGTGTGGGCGAACTTGGTGTGTCCTCCTGTGTGTGTGGGCGAACGTGGTGGTCCTCCTGTGTTGTGTGACGAACGTGGTGTGTCCTCCTGTGTTGTGTGGGCGAACGTGTTGCCTGTCTCTGTGTCTGTGTGGGCGAACGTGTTGCTATCTCTGTGTTGTGTGGGGAAAAGTGTGTTGTGTGGGCGAACGTGTCCTACCCATGTGTGTGGGAAAAGTGTGTTGTGGGACGAACGTATTGCCTATCCCTGTGTTGTGTGGGGAAAAGTGTGTGTGGACGAACGGGTTGCCTATCCCTGTGTTGTGTGGGGAAACGTGTGTTGTGTGGACGAACGTGTTGTCTATCCATGTGTTGTGTGGGGGAAAGTGTGGTGTGTGGACGAACGTGTGTTGCCTATCCCTGTGTTGTGTGGGGAAAAGTGTGGGTGTGTGACGAACGTGTTGTCTATCCCTGTGTGTGTGGGGAAAAGTGTGGTTTGTTGACGAACGGGTTGCCTATCCTGTGTTGGGAGGAAAAGGTGTTTGTGTAGACGAACGGGTTGCATATCCATGTGTTGTTGGGGAAAATGTTTTTTTGTGGACGAAGGTTGCATATCCCTGTGTTGTGTGGGGAAACGTGTGTGTGTAGACGAACGTGTTGCCTATCCCTGTGTTGTGTGGGGAAAAGTGTGGTGTGTGGACGAACGGGTTGCCTATCCTGTGTTGTGTAGACGAACGGGTTGCCCATCCCTGTGTTGTGTGGGGGAAAAGTGTGGGTGTGGAACGAACGTGTTGCCTATCCGTGTGTTGTGGGGAAAAGTGTGGTGGTGTGGACGAAACGGGTTGCCTATCCTGTGTTGTGTAGACGAACGTTTGTTGTCTATCCCTGTGTTGTGTGGGGAAAAGTTTGGTGTGTGTGGACGAACGTGTTGTCTATCCCTGTGTTGTGTGGGGAAAAGTGTGTGTGTGGACGAACAGGTTGCCTGTCCCTGTGTATGGACGAACGGGTTGCTTGTCCGTGTGTTGTGTGGGGAAAAGTGTTGTGTGGGCGAACGGGTTGTTATCCCTGTGTTGTGTGGGCGAACGGGTTGTTTGTCCCCGTGTTGAGTGAGGAAATGTATGTTGTGTGGGCGAACGTGTTGCCTTTCGTTGTTATGTTTCTGTGTCTCTGTGTGTGTGTGTGGGGGGGGGGGGTGTATGTGTAAGTGCAATGTGTCATTGTGTTGTGTCGGTGAAAGTGTTGAACCCGTCCCCTTACTGTTTTGCTTCTTCGTCCATCTCTTTCCCTACTATTACCACCACCCCTTCAACCTCTCTAGTCTTTCCCACTCAACTGTCCCACTCCCTACTCTTATCACCTTCCTAATCCCCCTCCTCTCTCTCTCTCTCTCTCCCCCCCCCCTCCCTCTCGTCCACTTTATAGCTTTAAGTTCCTGCTTTAGGTCCCCCTTCCTCGCATTACCTCTTCTATATCACCTTTTTTGACATCTCCCGTCTGCCTCTCTTTCTGCTATGCTTTCTTTCTTGTCATGGTTGTGTGGGTGCACGATCTAGTGACGGCTGCAGCTCTCAGTGCCACATACATTGCACGCCTTTGTTCTGGTTGTGTGCGTGCACCATCTAGTGACGGCTGTAACTCACACTGCCCCAGCTTTTTCTCTCCTGAATCACGATGGCAATGAATGCACATTCTACAAACGTAAGTCGAGTAGTGGAATACACTATTTAATAAGCGTAATGAAGATATCTTGAGAAAGGGTCAACTGGCAAAGATAACAGGTTACTCGGATCAGAGGAAGACAACACACATCCTCTAGGCAGGTCATGAAAAGCGAAAAACTGGAGTACATAGTGACACCGAAAAATTCGGAGAGGAAAAAAGGCAGGGAGGCACCCAGAGTGGTGATGCTAGGAAGTTTGGCATCATGGCATAGGAAGACCTGTATCAGAAATGACTGGACAGTACACGTGACTAGAGGGCCGTGGATAGACATGATCACAACTTCCTCAAAGCATGTACTATGATGAGAAGTCAAGTAATTTAATTTGATTAGAAATGCAAATAGCAGCAAACTTAGTTTGTAGGAACCAATTGTGAGGAATGTATGTTATTTAAGTTAACCCTGTGCCACTTCAAGTATCGCGCGTGATTACGCTTCGCGCTTCCGTCTGAATATTTTGGCTTCTGACGTGCGTATTACTGCCCAGCCGTGCTGAACTTGGCACATACCTTGCTGTCATTTCGTCCTGCCAGATGCTTCCCTCTCCCTCTCCGGAACCAGCTGTATAACTCATTTAATGACATGTTTCAGCGCTGGAGCTGCGTGCCAGCTGTCACATAGGATTTGCAGAAGATTAAGACAATGTCATTGTCATTACAGCTCGTACGCAGCTGTTTTCTGAGTTACTTTCCCTGCACCGCATACAGAAATAAATCATTTAACAGATGGCCAATCAGCGTAACCGACATAGCTGGAGTGGGCGGGTCTGTGGTTTATGTTAGGTACAACACATCTCAAGAAACATGGCCGTGCTGCTAAAACACAACTTTTAGCATGAGGGCTCGGTAATCTCTTGTTTGTTTTATTGCAGCCGACACAACGAGGAGAAAAATGTCTGCCTGTGGTTATTACGTTACAGACATTGACTCCATCTGGGCCGTGGGTTGGAGTTCGTGGACAATGAAAGGCATAAAGCCCATGGACACATGACCAACCTTGGCCTAACCCCAGCCAGTCCGTGCGTGCTGTGGAATCACGACCTGGTCACATCCTAATATACCTCTCCACAGACGTGAAGTTCCGGTGCCGGCCTGGCACACCTCGCTGGCTTCTCGGTTTAAAGAGGGGGAGGCGAGCTATGCACAGTCCTTCTAGAGATGGCACTTGGACTGGCCCGGGGAAAGTCTGTAGTCTCTACACCGACCTGTACTGGCTTGAAGAAAGTCTGTAGTCTCTACACCGACCTGTACTGTCTTAAGGAAAGTCTGTAGTCTCTACACCGACCTGTACTGTCTCAAGGAAAGTCTGTAGTCTCTACATCGACCTGTACTGGCTTGAAGAAAGTCTGTAGTCTCTACAACCGACCCTGTACTGGCTCTGGAAGAAGTCTGTAGTCTCTACACCGACCTGTACTGGCTTGAGGAAAGTCTGTAGTCTCTACACCGACCTTGTACTGGCTTGAAGAAAGTCTGTAGTCTCTACACCGACCTGTACTGGCTTGAAGAAAGTCTGTAGTCTCTACAACCGACCTGTACTGGCTTGAAGAAAGTCTGTAGTCTCTACACCGACCTGTACTGGCTTGAAGAAAGTCTGTAGTCTCTACATCGACCTGTACTGGCTTGAAGAAAGTCTGTAGTCTCTACACCGACCTGTACTGGCTGAAGGAAAGTCTGTAGTCTCTACACCGACCTGTACTGGCTTGAAGAAAGTCTGTAGTCTCTACACCGACCTGTACTGGCTTGAAGAAAGTCTGTAGTCTCTACACCGACCTGTACTGGCTAGAAGAAAGTCTGTAGTCTCTACACCGACCTGTACTGGCTTGAAGAAAGTCTGTAGTCTCTACACCGACCTGTACTGGCTTGAAGAAAGTCTGTAGTCTCTACACCGACCTGTACTGGCTTGAAGAAAGTCTGTAGTCTCTACACCGACCTGTACTGGCCCGGGGAAAGTCTGTAGTCTCTACACCGACCTGTACTGGCCTGGGGAAAGTCTGTAGTCTCTACACCGACCTGTACTGGCTTGAAGAAAGTCTGTAGTCTCTACACCGACCTGTACTGGCTTGAAGAAAGTCTGTAGTCTCTACACCGACCTGTACTGGCTTGAAGAAAGTCTGTAGTCTCTACACCGACCTGTACTGGCCCGGGGAAAATCTTTAGTCTCTACACCGACCTGTACTGGCTTGAAGAAAGTCTGTAGTCTCTACACCGACCCGTACTGGCTTGAAGAAAGTCTGTAGTCTCTATACCGACCCGTACTGGCCCGGGGAAAGTCTATAGTCTCTACACCGACCTGTACTGGCTTGAAAAAAGTATGTAATCTCTACACCGACCTGTACTGGCTTGAATAAAGTCTGTAGTCTCTACACCGACCTGTACTGGCTTGAAGAAAGTCTGTAGTCTCTACACCGACCTGTACTGGCTTGAAGAAAGTCTGTAGTCTCTACACCGACCTGTACTGTCTCAGGGAAAGTCTGTAGTCTCTACACCGACCTGTACTGTCTCAGGGAAAGTCTGTAGTCTCTACACCGACCTGTACTGGCTTGAAGAAAGTCTGTAGTCTCTACACCGACCTGTACTGGCTTGAAGAAAGTCTGTAGTCTCTACACCGACCTGTACTGGCTTGAAGAAAGTCTGTAGTCTCTACACCGACCCGTACTGGCTTGAAGAAAGTCTGTAGTCTCTACACCGACCTGTACTGGCTTGAAGAAAGTCTGTAGTCTCTACACCGACCTGTACTGGCTTGAAGAAAGTCTGTAGTCTCTACACCGACCTGTACTGGCTTGAAGAAAGTCTGTAGTCTCTACACCGACCTGTACTGGCTCAGGGAAAGTCTGTAGTCTCTACACCGACCCGTACTGGCTTGAAGAAAGTCTGTAGTCTCTACACCGACCTGTACTGGCCTGAGAAAAGTCTGTAGTCTCTACACCGACCTGTACTGGCTTGAAGAAAGTCTGTAGTCTCTACACCGACCCCTACTGGCCCGGGGAAAGTCTGTAGTCTCTACACCGACCTGTACTGGCTTGAAGAAAGTCTGTAGTCTCTACACCGACCTGTACTGGCTTGAAGAAAGTCTGTAGTCTCTACACCGACCCGTACTGGCTTGAAGAAAGTCTGTAGTCTCTACACCGACCTGTAACGGCTTGAAGAAAGTCTGTAGTCTCTACACGACCCCTACTGGCCGGGGAAAGTCTGTAGTCTCTACACCGACCTGTACTGGCCGGGGAAAGTCTGTAGTCTCTACACCGACCCGTACTGGCCCGGGGAAAGTCTGTAGTCTCTACACCGACCTGTACTGGCTTGAAGAAAGTCTGTAGTCTCTACACCGACCCGTACTGGCTTGAAGAAAGTCTGTAGTCTCTACACCGACCCGTACTGGCTTGAAGAAAGTCTGTAGTCTCTACACCGACCTGTAGTGGCCCGGGGAAAGTCTGTAGTCTCTACACCGACCTGTACTGGCCCGGGGAAAGTCTGTAGTCTCTGCACCGACCTGTACTGGCCTGGGGAATGTCTGTTGTCTCTACACCGACCTGTACTGGCCCGGGGAATGTCTGTAGTCTCTACACCGACCTGTACTGTCCCGGGGAATGTCTGTAGTCTCTACACCGACCTGTACTGGCCCGGGGAATGACTGTAGTCTCTACACCGACCTGTACTGGTCCGGGGGAAAGTCTGTAGTCTCTACACCGACCTGTACTGGCCCGGGGGAAAGTCTGTAGTCTCTACACCGACCTGTACTGGCCCGGGGGAAAGTCTGTAGTCTCTACACCGACCTGTACTGGCCAGGGGGAAAGTCTGTAGTCTCTACACCGACCTGTACTGACCCGGGGGAAAGTCTGTAGTCTCTACACCGACCTGTACTGGCCCGGGGAAAGTCTGTAGTCTCTACACCGACCTGTACTGGCCCTGGGAAAGTCTGTAGTCTCTACACCGACCTGTACTGGCTCAGGGAAGGTCTGTAGTCTCTACACCGACCTGTACTGGCCCGGGGAAAGTCTGTAGTCTCTACACGGACCTGTTCTGGCTTGAAGAAAGTCTGTAGTCTCTACACCGACCTGTACTGGCTTGAAGAAAGTCTGTAGTCTCTACACCGACCTGTACTGGCTTGAAGAAAGTCTGTAGTCTCTACACCGACCTGTACTGGCCCGGGGAAAGTCTGTAGTCTCTACACGGACCTGTACTGGCTTGAAGAAAGTCTGTAGTCTCTACACCGACCTGTACTGGCCCGGGGAAAGTCTGTAGTCTCTACACCGACCTGTACTGGCCCGGGGAAAGTCTGTAGTCTCTACACCGACCTGTACTGGCCCGGGGAAAGTCTGTAGTCTATACACCGACCTGTACTGGCCCGGAGAATGTCTGTAGTCTCTACACCGACCTGTACTGGCCCGGGGAAAGTCTGTAGTCTCTACACCGATATATTCCAGTCATCATGAGGTATTAGGCGGCCTGGACCTCAGTGTGTCGGCCTAAAGAGTTAAAACCCATAGTCTTCCAGGGGATTCAGAAGCAACCATTCAACGAATCAACATTATCATAACTAACAGATACGCACATAACAATTGAACACTCCACAACGTGGTAGTTTCATCTCACTGTCGTGGAACTGACCAGAATGTTTCAAAGGTAAAGCGAATTTAAAACAACTGTAGATTGTATGTCTTTAACTTAATGTGGATCGTTCAGTCTCTTGCAGATGTTCATAATGTATTCGAAGCAACTCACGGTAGCAGTTGACATAAAGTTTATTCACTAATAATGCACAGCCAAACAACCTTCACAGCCAGCTGAGTCACTCACTCTTACTTACGTTCCTTAAGTTCTCATACACTGTATGCTGTGAACAAAATGCCTGGTGGCCATCCCACTTCTGTGCATACAGCGTCACGCGTGGCATGCCTTCGACACTACAATATCAATGTGTCTCTGTCGCAACCTAGTGACGTGCCAAGCGCTGGTCATTCTCTATGTGTGGGAAAACAGAGCTACTTTTGGCGTATAGCGTCTGACAACTACAGTAGTCTATATTCGTCTAAAGATATTCCTTGCGTGTCTGCTTGTGTCTAACATGTAGTCTCTCTAGCTTGTGTGATTCTTTTAAAGTGTAATACTTGTGTCTGCAAACGCTATAACGTGTATAACTTGACGCTGAAAACCCTATAACGTGCATGAGTGACACGTCATTCCCGTACACCTCCGAGCAAGCACGTTTGACGTCAGCGTTTCTCGTGCAATTCCGAGATTACGTCATAGTTAATTCTTTCTGGACTATGAGAGGTACAATGATGGAAGCATTAACACTCAGTGTCAGCTGACCATCACTGCATCTAGAACAAGAAGAGGTCAGCTTGGTGGTGCTCATGTTTTCTGTAACCTGAATTAACTATACATATCCCCTGTCACTTATGGAACTCTATATACAATTATCCCCAGTCACATATGGAACTCTACATAAATATCCCCTGTCACACGTGGAACTCTACATAAATATCCCCTGTCACATATGGAACTCTACATAAATATCCCCTGTCACATATGGAACTCTACATAAATATCCCCTGTCACATATGGAACTCTACATAAATATCCCCTGTCACATGTGGAACTCTACATAAATATCCCCTGTCACATATGGAACTCTACATAAATATCCCCTGTCACATATGGAACTCTACATAAATATTCCCTGTCACGTATGTAACTCTATATGGATATCCTCTGTCACATATGGAACTCTATATATATAGTCACTGTCACATATGAAACTATATATAAATAGCCCCTGTCACTTATGGAATTCTATATAAATATCCCCTGTCACATCTGGAACTCTATATAAATATTCCCTGTCACATCTGGAACTATATATAAATATCCCCTGTCACTTATGGAACTCTATATGGATATCCTCTGTCACATACGGAACTCTATATAAATATCCCCAGTCACATATGGAACTCTATATAAATATCCCCTGTCACATATGGAACTCTATATAAATATCCCCTGTCACATATGGAACTCTACATAAATATCCCCTGTCACATGTGGAACTCTACATAAATATCCCCTGTCACATATGGAACTCCACATAAATATCCCCTGTCACATATGGAACTCTACATAAATATCCCCTGTCACGTATGTAACTCTATATGGATATCCTCTGTCACATATGGAACTCTATATAAATAGTCACTGTCACATATGAAACTATATATAAATATCCCCTGTCACTTATGGAATTCTATATAAATATCCCCTGTCACATCTGGAACTCTATATAAATATTCCCTGTCACATCTGGAACTATATATAAATATCCCCTGTCACTTATGGAACTCTATATGGATATCCTCTGTCACATACGGAACTCTATATAAATATCCCCTGTCACTTATGGAACTCTATATAAATATCCCCTGTCACATATGGAACTCTATATAAATATCCCCTGTCACATATGGAACTCTACATAAATATCCCCTGTCACATATGGAACTCTATATAAATATCCCCTGTCACATATGGAACTCTACATAAATATCCCCTGTCACATGTGGAACTCTACATAAATATCCCCTGTCACATATGGAACTCTACATAAATATTCCCTGTCACGTATGTAACTCTATATGGATATCCTCTGTCACATATGGAACTCTATATAAATAGTCACTGTGTAGCAGAATATGTATGATTAGGTGGGCAAAGCTACAGCACGCTTGAGCATCAGGATGGAATGGGAAGAAAGATGCTCAAGTCGTGACGTAGTTTGTTGTTAGGGAGAGTCAACATCTGGGACTGGAGGAGAGAGGTCACCATAATGTCGGAATTGAAATTAAGATTGTTGTAGTGGTCATCAATGTGAAATAAACCTCCATTTATATTTAACCAGAGATCTCGTTAGTCCTCTATGTGTCTGCTTTGTTATAGAGGACGAAATGGTGCCCACGACTCAGGATCGGAACCTGGAGTGTCGCGGAATCTCAATACGCTGTCCATGTAACACATCGAAGTAACTGCAAAGTTTTGAAGATCTTTGTTCTGCTTGCATCAATTACCCAGAGACAGGATTACGGCACGGTTCTATACTTGTATTGAACGTTAAAACGAAGTTGATAAATGGCCACTACGTCGTCTGTGAGAGTTACAGCAGCCAAAAGCCCGGCTAGGGGTGGTTGTCTGTAAATATTCTTCAGAATCCTCGCTATAAGGACCTCTTGTCAAGAATCCTCGCTGTACAGGCAGTCGTTATCAGCTGAGATATGAAAACCGGCTTGCCAGGGCGAGTTGCTGTACAATGGTCATCATCTTGCTGAGCAAAAGAGTGAGAAAAACCAGCACGTTTTTTCTGGATCCTTCGAAATAAGAGGCTCAGGAAAAAGAAACTTCAAGGCAAGTCGAATTAAGTAGCAGTTATCTACTTCGCATCAAGATTGTCTGGAGCGAACTGAAAACCGTTGAATCGTGACCTTGAGAGTTTGAAGAAACAAGTCAATCACTCATTTGAAGAATAAGAGGAAATGAGAAGGTCATCAACAGCAGCGATATCGTCAGGGGACTCTCGGAAGTGGGAGGGGCAGACTGGGCTGCCGACCTACTGAAGAGGGGACCCAAATTATCGCTTTAGTGAAGTACTACAGTTCTCAAGACGTCGCTTTGATGTGCCCTGTTATAGGGTGAAAAGAAGCCAGAAGTCTGGTAGGGGCTCAACCAGGGGCTGAAGTTACTGAGACGTTGGAAGAAGAAACTCCCTAACTACCTGAAGTGCGTGATCGGTTGGAGGAGCATTTCAACTAACACAGACTCCTAGCGTGTGAATTCTACCTGACAGCGAACATAGAGGAATCCGTCTTTCTTGGATCGGGAGCAGAAATTAGGGTAATTTGTAAACCTTAAATATCATTTTAAGTACTATTGACTGGTTGAACAATTCTTAGTGTGTAAAGTAACAACGGTCATGTCTTTAAATTAGCTGCTTACAAATGTGAATTTGATTTATTAGTGTATACCGAAATATTTCAGCATAGCAAAGGAAACAACAGGAGATGGCAACAGGCAGACCCATCACAGCACAGTGGAGAAACAGGCATAATTTCAGCTAGGCTCAAGACTTCGAGTTTTTTTCCAGGTACCAAGGAATATGCAGAGGAAGAAGTAGGAATATTGTTTCAAACTTGATAGAAATTACAAAGAAGTTAATATGAATTACCTACATGTAGAATTACAACGTATCAGTACATGGTTAGGAGAGTTAAAAGTGGCAGTTAATGAAGTAGAAAATTTTGTAGAAACGTTGCAGAACAGAACGACTAGACAAGACCCTTATAGATTTATGGTAGACTGTAATGGAGTAGGAAAGAATAACAGGAGACAGCCATTGCTTAATAAAGACAGAAGACAATATGGTTATGACGAACCAAGGCCTGATGTATATAGAGTAAAAGACAGTGAGAACAGACGTGATGGTGAAAGGTCGGACTGGTATAGTTGTTATAAATACAAAAATGGGCGTGAGAGAAACCTTTCAAAGAAATCATGGGGCTGGCCCTCTCACAGTGCAACCGCTAGAAAAAGACGTAACGACTGGTTTGAAAAAAGACAAAGACAATATTTGAAGTCAGGATCGAAGGACAGAGTAGAACACAAAGATAAGAATTCAACGACTCCTAAAGTACTTGCCAATATTAGGATTGAACAGGAAAAGAAAACGACGGTGTTAATAAAGAGAATAGACCGAGAGACACAGACGCAGACAAGTAATACGATAAATGATAGTACGCAGACACATATGGATACTGTAGAGAAGACAACCCAGGTACAGTCAATTAAGAAAATAGAAAAGGGAACGCAAACTATTAAGACGGTGGAAATTGCGGAACCACCTCAGGTGAAATTAGAAAAAGAAGACACAGTTGAAGTTAAGAAAGATAGACAGACGAGAACCAAAGACGAAAGGAAACCAAAGAGGAAAAGTATTGAAGAAAGAAATAGTAGTATGATAGTTAATAGAGGTACTGCCATGTCAAGTTCCTCAGGTATAGACTTAATCCCTAAATGGTGTAGAAATATTAAGTGTGAGAGTTCAGGTTATGGAGAAGATATTTCTACCGCCGCATATTATAGTAAATACCGTGATGCTGAAACAACTATAGATACTGATGATTCGGAGAATGAGAGAATTGCACTACGAACAGATCCTGACTCGAAGCGTGATGTTCCCTCATACGGTGTAGTTGCTGGTGGACAGACGGACAGAGTTTTAGTTGGTGACTCTTTAGAACTAGATACCAGTTTATATGACAGGAAAGTAGGGAAGGCTAAGAGACGAATACCAAGAAAGAGAAAGAAAGTCAGACGTTCTAAAGCCGACTATGGGAATAGGGTCGACGTGTCTGCAGTAAATTATTATGAGTCTGATGAAGGAACTATTATCAGTGTGTCATCTGAAGACGAGATGGGGAAGTACAAACGTTACGTAAGGTATACAGGAAACAGTGAGCAGACCGACGCAAATGAAGGAAATAGAAAGAAAGCATTTAAGAAGAAGAATAATAATAGACAGATAGCGGAAATTTACTCAACGACAGAAAGTGACTTAAGAAAAATAGAAGAATATATGACCTTAAGACCTGAGTACTTTAACAACAGGTTAACAACAGATAGTGAAGATGACATAATAAAAGAAAGACGTACTAATGTACTGAGAGACAATGAAATATTTAACTTAGATACACTCTATAACTGTTAAAATTCTTCGGGTGACGAAGGACATATGGCATTGTTTTGGATTATGAGAGGAATTGCGGTTTGAGCAAATACACATGGGCTGTCTAAAATAGACAGATGAATTTTTTTTGGTGTAGCATCACATGGTACAGGGTAGACAATAGTGTTGTTGAGGATAGAGAGTCACGAAAAATGATATTCTACGTGGATACGTAATACAGGATATCTTGTGTTTGGTTGCGATGTAGGGAGAGTAAACAAGGTAAAAAATAGTCCTTTGTCCGGAATGGATAGATACAGAGAGTTAATCACGTTGAGTGATGTATAACTGGTGTGATTAAAGTAGAGTAGATTCAGCACAGAATTAGTAGAGAGAGAGAGATAAACTAAGTATGAATGTTCGTACTAGAAATGGTTCGACTCAAAGCTATGACGTGATGTCTGAGATAGTTTCGCTTGGTGGTTTGAGAAGTAAGTATAGTATTGTTGACAGGTGAACCGAGAGTGTCTGATGAGGAGATATAGATTGAGGAGAAATTGAGTATCATGTGTAAAATAGCCAGTTGAACGCGAGAATATTAAGAGTAAAAGACTGTAGAAGTTGATGCTTGAAGAATACGAGTTACGTCATGCTTGTGGAGAAAGAAGAGCTGATTAAATCTGAGAAAGTTGTTGTGTGGAGAAGTATAGAATGATAGTTGCGAGGTTAGTGGCTCAGCGGAATGAGAGTTTGTTTTGAGAGATCGTTGATAGTGCTGGTTAGTGTGTAAAAGAGATATACTTTGCGAGAGATAATATATAGATTCTGACCTTTGAAAACGAGTGAATGATTGAGAAAAGTAGAAATAAGACAAACATAGGTATGGCGAGAATAGTTAGGCTGATGGCAAGTGATAAGTACAGCATGCATGTATGAGGCGTTTAGTTCGTACGTGAGTATAATTCTAGACAAACAGGTATTCGTCGCGATGAGCGAAGTAGGAGTGAGGTTTGGAGACGTCGTCTAAGTGAAGTACATAGATAAAATGTAATAGTTGCGCGGTTGATATATCTTGTGTCAATGTGTGTGGAGGAGATCGATACGCTTAGATGGTGGTGAGTGATTGCTGGAATGTTGAATTGGCGTCTAAATTGTTTTTTTTTGAAGTAATGGTATAGAGACGTTAGGTTGTCGAGATGCGAGAGTGGTCGTAAGATGAGAGCGAGGTTGTGTATCACTGTCCGTGTGAATATGCGAAGAGTGGTTGATAAGTGACGTTGATAAAACGTGGAACATAGAGTATGCGAAAATTGAGAGATAGAAAGAACATGATTAGAGAATTGTGATGTCTTTTCGTTAGAATATCTGACGTTGGACGGAAATTATGGAAGTTGTATGACAGGTTGACGGAAAGAGAGTTAACATTCTGAATGACGTTTCATAAAACATGTTTAGTATTGTTGATAGGGACATGTCGAAGCATGAATGATTAATACTGAGAAATGAGAAAAGTGAGGTCTGTTGTTAGTAATATGTGGTGTTGGTTGCTGTTCTGAAAGAATCCCGATAAATAGGAAGAGAAATGAAAGATACGGAGGTAAATAAGATTAGTTAAATGAATGTTGGAGAACGTGTTCCGATAAGTGTGACTAGTATCATCGCTAGGAGAGACTTGAGGATAGTTTAGAGTAGTTGTGGTGAGACGTTGAAAGTACTGATGCAGGAGAATGAAATATTAATTGCGTCGGGTAGACGAGAAACTTAAAAGTAGAATTAGTTGTATTGGTGAGAGGTCTATAGCAAATAGACAAAGTTTTGTTGGACGTAGGAGGGTGGAGATACCGTAGTTAACGGTAATAATTAAGTAGTTGTAGTAATACTTGGAACAAATCCAAGGGAAACAATTAGTGTGTCGAGGTACGGTTTCCTTTAGTAGAGAGATGAGTTGTAGTATGCTGGGATAGCCGCCACAATAGTAGTAAGTGAAGTGATTTGAGCTGCAGTTTACAGCGGTTGGTTAGGCTGATATTCCAGATATTGTGATGTGTTAGGAGTTAGTCTGGTAAAAGATAGAATATTGTGAGGGGAGAGAATCAATGATTGACTTCTAGAAAAAGTACGGTCATTTATTAATTAGTGACTTTTATTGAGAGAACAGATATTGTTCTAAATTATGAGAATAGTCTGTAGATAACAGATATATATATATATATATATATATATATATATATATATATATATATATATATATATATATATATATATATATATATATATATATATATATATATATATATATATATATATACGTATTTTGGCATTAATGCTTGGCATTGAGTTGTTTTGTTTTATAACGAAATAAGCATGACTTGGGTGAATAGATATGTGTTACATTGGTTCGTATAGGAGGCCAATGTTGCTTGGTCACTTAAAGTAGTTAATTCTATGTGAATTATTTTTTTTTGAAAACCTTCTCTTTAGCGAGAAGACAGTTGTTTTTATTGAATTGAGCTTTTTAATGTCCTCATATATAATATGTTTTTTTGCTTGATTTGGTCCTGTAAAATGATTGTCATTATTTGATTTTAGAATAGGATTATTGTGTTCTTAGACTTTTGCGTACAAACTACTGGTCCGTAAAAGAGACCAGTAGTATTAGGTAAAAATAGATTAGGATGTATGTTGTATTATTTTAATATATGTTTTTCTTTGAATGAGTTCATACCTTTAATTGATATGAGGGGAAACATAAATGATGTATAAAAAATTTGGGGGGGGGGGGGGGGGTATGATGTCCTGTTGTGATTTTATTTCGCTTCACTTATAATTTAAGTGAATTGTCTTGTATGTTTATATATACATGTTGGAAATTAGTTAAGTTAAGTTTAATTTACATGGTTTTGTCTAGAATAAAGACAATATATGGGGCTTTATTTAAGACCCTTCGTTCAGAAAAGAGTTAATAAAACTACTGAGAGCTAATAGAGAGACACATTCTCTTTGTGAAGAATAAGTTCATGGGTATTTTGTTGCTGTGATAATCAGCGTAGAGAGGTTGATATGGCTATGAAGTGTTGGAAACATACGACGGGGTTACTACACAAGTAAAATGGTTATGGGGAATTTAAGTGAGCATTGATTGGAAATATATGGATTGGAAGCCATATGGGGGAAGAAAAGATTAATGAATATAGCAGTGGGGTAAATGAGGGGAAAGTTTAGAACATAGTTTCCATGGGGTCAGAAGAGCCGTGGTGTACTTTCATAAGAGACACGAGATTGCTGGCTTATAGAAGAAGAAGTGGGTAACGTGCTACGCCAGGCAATTAGCAAAACATGAATTGAATCCATGTTTAACTCCGAAGAATGGTTAGATAGCAGTACAATAGTAAAGGGTTGTAAGTGTGAGAAATGAACATTGTGGAGACATAATGACATGGGTTTTTGAGGGTCCGTGATATATGGACTGAGATAGAATAAAGTTGGTTGCAGGCAATCACACACATGAGTTCAGGGGTAGTATATTGTTGCTGTTGATAACGGCATAAGTGGAGGTTTTAGTAGATATGCCCATAATAAATGGACAGTAAGGGGTCGCTGAAAATTTCGGCAAGATTAAAAAGAGATTATTATGTGAGGTGATGTGTATTGGGACAGGTC
Organism: Cepaea nemoralis; assembly: GCA_014155875.1. Classification (NCBI taxonomy): domain Eukaryota; kingdom Metazoa; phylum Mollusca; class Gastropoda; order Stylommatophora; family Helicidae; genus Cepaea; species Cepaea nemoralis. The sequence continues at coordinate 232,527 of JACEFZ010010741.1, read as the reverse complement.
TTAAGGGATAATGGACCTTTTTAATTGTGTCCTCGGGATGTGTTTTGTGGTTGACATTACAATGCGAGGTTGAGGTAAGGTTCAGAGCTATAAAATTAGTAGTGTCTGTAATATATAGACACTTGGGAGTGAATAATAATTTTTGATGGTTGGTATTTGATGCTGTAGATAGCAGCGTAAAATGTTACCATAATAAGTGGTACTGTAGGAGATATAATTGTTTTAGACTTTATTACATAAAGTCTCAAATGACATAGGGGGGTAAAGGAGTGTGTGATTTAGCTGAGTGTGGTTTTTTTTGGAAGAGTTCTACTTCTTTGAATCTCCGGTGCGCACCGATTCTTTGTCTTTCTATCATGTGCGAGTGTTCTCAGGTTGATTGAAAGTAGAGAATTAGTAAGTAATGTTGGGGATGACAATAGGGAGTTGGTATAAGAAGAGTACAGTGTTTGAAATTTTAAGCGGATTGCTTATGAAGAGAAGAAGGAGTGTTTATTTCAAAAAGGTAACCATATGTATTATGATGTATTGTATAAAGTTGAGAGATGTAAATAATATGTGTTATGTTTGAAGAGTTCATAGTCGTTTACTATGTGGCAGGGGAAAGAGTTACGGATAGAATATTTACTTAAAATAGAGTTGGTTTGGGGCAGAAAGGAAAGAGAGGGTATAGAATAGAGGGATTAGGAATAAAGACTTTTTAAGGGAAAAAGTCTTTCTGAAACATAGGAAGGTGTAGCAGAATATGTATGATTAGGTGGGCAAAGCTACAGCACGCTTGAGCATCAGGATGGAATGGGAAGAAAGATGCTCAAGTCGTGACGTAGTTTGTTGTTAGGGAGAGTCAACATCTGGGACTGGAGGAGAGAGGTCACCATAATGTCGGAATTGAAATTAAGATTGTTGTAGTGGTCATCAATGTGAAATAAACCTCCATTTATATTTAACCAGAGATCTCGTTAGTCCTCTATGTGTCTGCTTTGTTATAACTGTCACATATGAAACTATATATAAATATCCCCTGTCACATATGGAACTCTATATAAATATCCCCTGTCACATCTGGAACTATATATAAATATCCCCTGTCACTTATGGAACTCTATATGGATATCCTCTGTCACATACGGAACTCTATATAAATATCCCCAGTCACATATGGAACTCTATATAAATATCCCCTGTCACATATGGAACTCTATATAAATATCCCCTGTCACATATGGAACTCTACATAAATATCCCCTGTCACATATGGAACTCTACATAAATATCCCCTGTCACATATGGAACTCTACATAAATATCCCCTGTCACATGTGGAACTCTACATAAATATCCCCTGTCACATATGGAACTCTACATAAATATCCCCTGTCACATATGGAACTCTACATAAATATCCCCTGTCACGTATGTAACTCTATATGGATATCCTCTGTCACATATGGAACTCTATATAAATAGTCACTGTCACATATGAAACTATATATAAATATCCCCTGTCACTTATGGAATTCTATATAAATATCCCCTGTCACATCTGGAACTCTATATAAATATTCCCTGTCACATCTGGAACTATATATAAATATCCCCTGTCACTTATGGAACTCTATATGGATATCCTCTGTCACATACGGAACTCTATATAAATATCCCCAGTCACATATGGAACTCTATATAAATATCCCCTGTCACATATGGAACTCTATATAAATATCCCCTGTCACATATGGAACTCTACATAAATATTCCCATGCCCGCTTTATCGATCGCGAGGCATGTGCTGGAAAGCGGCCATGTAATTGAGAGAGACAGTACCTTTCGTGTGGTGTTCAAAACACAAAAACAGTCGCTGTTTAAAGTTTGGAGAAGCCATCATGATTAACCTACATAAGCCAGCCTTGAGCAAACAAAAAGACACGTTAGTCAATTTAAAATTGCCGTGGTAGACAATTGACATTATTATGCGAACATGTGTATATTTCAGCATGAAGGATTTATCTAGTCATTTTACTTTATGTTGTGTGAATTCTGCATTATGTACCTTGACGAGATGCAGCGAAATATGGCAGGCAATAAATCGTGTAATCTATTGTTTGTGTCTTCGTTATTTAAATTCACTACGGAAAACATTGTTTTGAGTTGCTGCTAAAGCCAGTGAGGAGAGGCTGGCCGAGTGGCTAGAACGCCGGACTCTCCTTCCGGAGACCCGGGTTCGATCCCTCGGTAAGGTGTGGGATTTTTTTCTGTCGGGGGTAAAAAGAAAATCCTAACCTGCACAATTCGCAGCGACTGCACTAACCAGGCGGCCTTAATTCCTCAGGCTCAAAGACCCCTCTGCCATACACCGCAAGGTACTATATTGGCAGTAAATGACAGCGACAGTAAAGCCAGTACCGTGCGGTAGATTTTCTCAGCATGATGATGCAAGTCTTCGAAATACCGCCCCTTATATGTGTTTTGTTTGTTTGTTTAAAAATGCCCCATCCCCCTTTTGAAGCCCTCTTACGGTACCGCCCGATGGGACCGCCTCTCTGTATCGTATGAATACAATTGGGTGGAACTGCGGTAAAGCTGTGAAAGTGTAAACAATATAAAATGACACAAAGTAGTGCAGCTTTACACAACAGAGTTAACTCACATACAGAACGTTGCGGCGATTAGCCTTCATCAGCAAACAAACAAACATTCACAAACACAACATATAGTCAAGGAGATCTCCTGTGACTACATCAGAAGATGACGACAGGGCGAGAAGAACAAAAGCATGGATCGTAGCACGGCACGAGCCTGGCTAAAGTCTTTGCCAGCACACAAACACCACAAATACGCTGATGCAGCAATAAATAAAGGTCGACATACACAATTTACATAAACATCTTGACGGTTCTACATGTTCATACATCACTACTAACACAACCGACCATTTAACTTGATGCCATGTTCCGTGTCGTGAAACAAGTATATAAATAAATCATCACCAAGTTCCCTGTCGGCTGGCGTAGGCGTTCGTGGCTCTCCACGGATCTCGGTCTTTGGTGTTCTGCATCAACTCTGCTGATGATATTCCTCCATGCCACCGCCTCAATCCATCCAGCATCATTTCTCTTAATCTGCCTCTCTTTCCCTGGATCTTTCCAGTTGTCACGATGTTCTCCAATGTCTCTCTTCTCATCACATGACCAAAGAAAGCTGTTTGTTTCTTTCTTGTTGTTGTATAAAATGATCTAGTTCCATTAGCCTGTTTCAGGCAGTCGTTGTTAGTTACCCTAACAGTCTAAGGAATTCGCAACATTCGTCTTAAAAACCACATCTCTGTTGCTTCTAAGTTCTTATTTTGTTCATTTACATTCCAAGATTCACTGTCATACAGCAAAACTGGTTCTATATAACACTTCAGCACTCTTTTTCTTACATTCAGTGATAGTGACTTATTATAAAATAATAAATAGTGCGGTCATTAATATATATTATTACACTGCCACAAGAAACGCGGACCGGCCTGGGTGGTAGCTTGCCCGATGGCAAGAGGGTGCTGTGGGGTCCAAATAAAATGGTTAAGTTAGTTGCATATCCTTTACAGGATATGTCGCAGTCAGCACCAACATATTTTTTGCTACTGTGATCTCTTGGCAAGTTTACGTTCAGTAGTTTGCCATTGCTTTCTGAAAAGATTGGCACCCATACCATTTAAAAAAGAAACAACAACGCAAGGCGGTCTGCTGTCAAATCGCCCGCAGCTGTGTTTCGAACGCGGTTATGCGAGATTATGAACTACGCCCGTATCCACTTCGCCACGGAGCAGGCAAATAAAATGGACCGCCTTAAAAATGTAACAATATGTTTAAAAATGCTCATGATCTTTCAGTCTTGGCAACCAACATTTTTAGACAAAGCGCGCCACTGCTAGTGGGTCCATGGTCACCCTGTCAGACATAACTAACACGATCCATCTTCACTGTTCTCTACATTCACACTCCACTGCCTTCACTATTTAACTTGATGTCTTCGCCTTGGTGATCTTCACTAGGCCATTCCGGGAAACAGGCAGCATTTTTTGTTATCTTTACACAGCCCGAAGTCGACCAGTTGACCTTGACCTTGGATGCAGACGTTGTTGTTGAGTACACATGTGGATTTCTGATTGTAGTACTCACATGCTGGCATAGAAAAGAAACAGGATATATAATTGTAGTACTCACATGCTGGCATAGGAAAGAAACAGGATATATGATTGTAGTACACGCAAGTTGGCATAGGAAATAAAAGGGATATTTTTTTTTTTTTTGCGCTAGCTCGCTTTGAACTCAAGCGTAGTCCATACACACTATTTTTAGTAGTGCTGGACTAAATTTTGCGTGTGGGTTAGCTTTCCCTATTAACAGTGTCCCTCGCTGTCAGGCGAACCCACTCCGACTTCAGAGGTACTTGTAATTAGGCGACCAAGTCAAGGGCAACAGGTCAACATTTTAATCCAGCTGTCCAGGTGTAGGGGTTGAACAGCTAATCTCGGCATCAGCACACCGGATGTTTAATTAAGAACACACGTTCTTATCCATTCGGCCATGCGGACCTGCTAAAAGGGGATTTATGATTGTAATACTAGCAAGCTGGCACAAGAAAGAAACATAATTTACGATCCTAGTACTTGCAAGCTGGCACAGAAAGAAACAGGATTTATGATTGTAGCACTCACGAGCTGGCATAGGAAAGATGCATGATTTTATGATTGTAGCACTCGCGAGCTGGTATAGAAAAGATACAGGATTTATGATCATGTTGTGTCTACAGTTAGCTTTTATCTATGCATTATTTTTGCAATAGTCTTTACTTGTTTCAACCCAGTTAACACAACCAGGGTTAAAATATATGAAGTTAGCATTGATACATTTTGATTGTTCACCCATTCAGGCACACTCACAGATGCTGACTGGAGTCTTCCTTAGACTCGTACAATCGTCAACCTCCTACTTTTGCTTCTTCGTTTGTCCTACCGCTTTTGCAGTGAGGCTTCGCAGAGAAGAGGCAGATGTCATTTTCTGTGTTTCCCTTGTTCTGTTGCTTGTACAAACGCCATATTCGATTTCTTCCCTCACTCTTTTACTCCATCTAGTCAACTCTTTCTGTGTCGCCTTGTATCCCGATGTTCGCATATAGTATGCTCTAGCCACTGGTCGATCTTGTTCTGTTCTAGCTAAATGTTCGAACTGTTTAATTCTTTGCTGTTCTATAAGGTCAGTGATAGGTGTTGACCCCATACTTGCTTTTAGTTTCTCATGTGTCTATTTCTCAATCTAGTCTTCCATCCTCAGTGGACATACTGTCCAGATACTTGTACTCTCTAATTTGTTTTAATGATTTTCCATTTATACTTACGCTCTATTGCAGTATTGCAGTGGTGTTCGTCAATTTATCATAAATTGTGTCTTTTCTACCTACCCCTCTGTCTACATAACTGTCTGTCGGTCGGTCCGGTCTGGTCTGTCCTGTCCGATCTGCCCTGTCCTATCCGGTCTGCCCTGTCCTGTCCTGTCCGGTCTGTCCTGTCCTGTCCGGTCTGTCCTGTCCTGTCCGGTCTGTCTCGGTTAACTAAGCTGCCAGGTACTACCCGTGTAGCTATAGAGACCGAACAGAAACCAATTCACTAAGACGTGCAAAGTTATCGAACTCTGCTACAGACTGAGGACGGGTGGTCGACTCGTGCCACGAAGTAATGCTTTGTGTGTGTGTGTGTGTGTGTGTGTGTGTGGTGTGTGTGTGCGTGTGTGTGTGTGTGTGTGTGCGCGCGCGTGTGTGTGTGTGCGCGCGAGTGCGTGTTTTTGTTTTTGCGTGCGCTCGCTTTGAACTCAAGCGTAGTCCATACACGTGCTACTTTTTGTGCACTGGAGTGATTTTGTTTATGACAGCTTTGGCATTGCACGTTTCACAGCAGCCGCCTAGGGATTGCCTCTGTGAGTTTACCCAGGAGGATAAGGAAATGCCCGCCAACAGAAAGCCGGCAAGAAAACAACCAACATTAAAGGGTGACAATCTGACATCTGACATGATAGTAACCACTCTTGTTATTTACCGCACGATAGATACCGAGACGCATATTTTGGAAATAAAATGTTAAAACTATATGCTGTCTACCTTGCCTGTCAGTCCAGTGCTCATGTCCAAGAATTCCCCTGGATGCGGGAATTAAAAGAAAATGTGACCTATGTTCCCAAGTGGATCCAGTCTAACTGTGGTACCAGGACATGCTCAAGGGTGTCAAGTCAGCCTGTGTGATATTGATCTCATGGCCTGCCGAGTGCTGATTGGTCTATACAAATACCAGGCCAGCACCGTATGCCCAACTCCCCCCTCCCCACCACACACACAGAGTGGGACAGGGTCCGTTACTGTGACTGACCCCCAGCTTGCAAGAGCCGTGGGGGAGGGGGGAATGGTGGCTAGTGCTTGATTACCCCGACGCTGGTGGGCATGTACCTCTAAGCAGTAGCTGGGTTCTCACCACCCTAGATCCGGGGTCGACACAGCTTCCTACAACGGGTAGCGGATAGTTGTCGTATTGATCTGGGAAGTCTGGTAAGGAAAGACGAGGAGGAAGGGAGCTAGACACTCAGCCTCGCTATGCCAAGACCTAGAATAACCGAAAGCCTAACCCCTTGCACCCCGGGGCGTGTCTGCTAAGGATCTACAGGCACCCTACCATGTCCCTTTATACTGTGTCTACAGGCACCCTACCATGTCCCTTTATGTTATGTTGTTTGTCCATCAAGAATGATGATGACCATTCATTTCATCCAGTGGGGTTGAAGGTGTGGAGCCGTGGGTTCTAAGATGGCTGATAAGGCCTATTTTGGCTCGAAATGTTCTTTGACAATGTGGACAAAGAATGCTTGACGTCTCTGGAGGAGGATTTCCTGCAGTGGTTTTTCTGTCCTGCCTTTTCTTCACAGCTCTTGCAGTCCTGGTTGCCTCACATATGACTGCACCTTTGCGCAATGATGCACGCCACGAATTTCGGTCTCTGGCTGCAGCCTCCCATGTGTCATGATGAATTCCAAAAGCATTCAGTGAAATTTTCAGAGTGTCTTTAAAACGTTTCCTATGGCCACCTTGGGAGCGTTTACCACAACGCAGTTCGCTGTAAAAAATTCGTTTAGGGAGCCTGTGATCTGGCATGCGAGTCAAGTGACCAGCCCAGCGAATCTGATTCTTCATCAGTAGAGTGTGGATACTGGGCATGGATGCTCTTTCTAGGACTTCAGTGTCTGGAATCTTGTCTTGCCATTTAATCTTCAGTAGCTTCCTTAGGCAGACTGTGTGGAAGTGGTTTAATTTCCTAGCGTGTCGCTGATAAACAGTCCAGGTTTCACAAGCATATAGCAGTGTGGATAATACAACTGCTTTGTAGACTTTTAGCTTTGTTTGCAGGCTTATTCCAGTTCTGTCCCATACATTCTTGTACAGTCTGCCAAAGGCTGCACTGGCCTTGGAGATTCTTGCATTCACTTCGTCATCGATTGTGGCAGCTTGTGACAGGGTGCTGCCAAGATAGGTAAATTTGTCCACAACACTTAGTCTATGATCATTCACTTTGATATTCGGCAAAGTGTGATTATTCCCTGGAGCTGGCTGGTACATAACTACAGTCTTCTCCAAGTTGATATTGAGCCCAAAGTTGGCACAGGCATGTGAGAAAGCTGAAACATTATGTTGCATGTCCGCCTCTGAGTTGGCGTATAGAGCGCAATCATCAGCAAACAGGAGCTCTCTGACGGTGCCGCTGTCAATTTTGGTTTTAGCTTTCAGCCTTCTGAGATTGAATAACTTTCCATCCATACGGTAGTTGATGTCTATTCCAATGTCGTCGTTCTCGAAGGCATTCATCAACATGGCTGAAAACATGAGGCTGAACAATGTTGGTGCCAGGACACATCCTTGCTTCACTCCATTTGTAACAGGAAAGGGTTCAGACAGCTCACCATTTTCCTGTACTCTTGCCTGCATGCCGTCATGAAATAGCCGCACTATTTGGACAAACTTTCGTGGACAGCCATATTTTGCCATAATCTTCCACAGTCCTTCTCTGCTGACTGTATCAAAAGCCTTGGTAAGGTCAATGAAAGTGGAGAACATTTCGCAGTTCTGTTCCTGACATTTCTCTTGCAGCTGCCTTGTAGCGAAAATCATGTAACAGTTCCACGTTCTTTTCTGAAGCCACATTGACTCTCAGGAAGAAGACCTTGATCGAGATTGTCCCTTTATACTGTGTCTACAGGCACCCTACCATGTCCCTTTATACCGTGCCTACAGGCACCCTACCATGTCCCTTTATACTGTGTCTACAGGCACCCTACCATGTCCCTTTATACTGTGCCTACATCAAGTTCGCAGACTCTGTGGCCAAGGCGTTACGGAGGCAGTTCATAATCCCGCACACAGCGTTCGAGACACGGCTGCGGGTAATTTGGTAGCTGACCGCCTTGTGTTGGCTTTTAATAAAATAGTATGAGTGCCGGTCGTTCAGAAAGCAATGGCAAACTACTGAACGTTTACTTGCCAAGAAATCACATCTCATCATGTTCCTTTTGTACTTTGCGGTGTCGAGGTGAAGTATAAACTTCGTGAGAGTGCCCGGTTATGGGCTTCGTATATCGACATTCCCATGGACTCTGGTATTCCCTCCGTCCAACGTTTACGAGGTCGGCCTCTTCCTCTGTTTCCATCTGCTCTGTACATCATTGCTTGTTGTGGCATGCTGTTTACTGGTAACCTACTTGCATGGCCAAACCATTTGACTTGCTGCTTTCTAATAAAATCTAGTGCTGTTTTAACCCCCACTTTAGTCCTGATTTCTTCATTTCTGATCTTATCTCTTCTTGATACGTTGAGTATTCTTCTCAGGAACCTTATTTCTGATGTTGTGATTTTTCTTTTCTCTTTTTCTGTCATTGTCCAGATTTGGCAATGGTAGCACAGAGTTGGTAGGAAGATTGTGTTGTAAAGCGCTTTCTTAGTAGTTATTGATACATGTTTGTTCTTTAGAAATCACAAAGAACCAAAAAATGCTGGGGTTGACTGCGACGCCCTGTAAAGGATATGAAACTATATCAGGGCGATATTGGTGTTGACGTTGGATTAAAGATAAGAGTTCAGTTAGTGGTTCTAATTAAACTCACCAAAGTGTCGATTTTGATCATTAGCACAGACGTTAAACTAAACATAATAGTTAATTTGGGACAGACCGTAGTTCTGGTTAAAGTTTAGTCATTAAACTCACTAATGTATGGCTAGAGGTCATTGGCACTAACATGAGACTAAATACAAGAGTTAAAATGGCACAGATCGATGTTCTAATTGAACTCACCAAAGTCTGGTTGGGTATCACTTGCAATCACATTAGACTAAACACAAATCTCTGTTAGACTAAACACAAATGTCTGTTAGACTAAATACAAATGTCTGGTAGACTATAGACAAATGTCTGTTAGACTAAACACAAATGTCTGTTAGACTAAACACAAATGTCTGTTAGACTATAGACAATTGTCTGTTAGACTAAACACAAATGACTGTTAGACTAAACACAAATGTCTGTTAGACTAAACACAAATGTCTGTTAGACAAAACACAAATGTCTGTTAGACTATAGACAAAGGTCTGTTAGACTAAACACACATGTCTGTTAGACTATAGACAAATGTCTGTTAGACTATAGACAAATGTCTGTTAGACAAAACACAAATATCTGTTAAACTAAACACAAATGTCTGTTAGACTACAAAACACAAATATCTGTTAAACTAAACACAAATGTCTGTTAGACTAAACACAAATGTCTGTTAGACTAAACACAAATGTCTGTTAGACTATAGACAAATGTCTGTTAGACAAAACACAAATATCTGTTAAACTAAACACAAATGTCTGTTAGACTAAACACAAATGTCTGTTAGACTAAACACAAATGTCTGTTAGACTAAACACAAATGTCTGTTAGACTAAACACAAATGCCTGTTAGACTAAACACAAATGTCTGTTAGACTAACACATGTCTGTTAGACTAAACACAAATGTCTGTTAGACTAAACACAAATGTCTGTTAGACTATAGACAAATGTCTGTTAGACTATAGACAAATGTCTGTTAGACAAAACACAAATGTCTGTTAGACTAAACACAAATGTCTGTTAGACTAAACACAAATGTCTGTTAGACTAAACACAAATGTCTGTTAGACTATAGACAAATGTCTGTTAGACTAAACACAAATGTCTGTTAGACTAAACACAAATGTCTGTTAGACTATAGACAATTGTCTGTTAGACTAAACACAAATGTCTGTTAGACTAAACACAAATGTCTGTTAGACTAAACACAAATGTCTGTTAGACAAAACACAAATGTCTGTTAGACTATAGACAAATGTCTGTTAGACTAAACACACATGTCTGTTAGACTATAGACAAATGTCTGTTAGACTATAAACAAATGTCTGTTAGACAAAACACAAATATCTGTTAAACTAAACACAAATGTCTGTTAGACTAAACACAAATGTCTGTTAGACTAAACACAAATGTCTGTTAGACTAAACACAAATGTCTGTTAGACTAAACACAAATGTCTGTTAGACTAAACACAAATGTCTGTTAGACTAACACATGTCTGTTAGACTAAACACAAATGTCTGTTAGACTAAACACAAATGTCTGTTAGACTATAGACAAATGTCTGTTAGACTATAGACAAATGTCTGTTAGACAAAACACAAATGTCTGTTAGACTAAACACAAATGTCTGTTAGACTATAGACAAATGTCTGTTAGACTATAGACAAATGTCTGTTAGACAAAACACAAATGTCTGTTAGACTAAACACAAATGTCTGTTAGACTAAACACAAATGTCTGTTAGACTAAACACAAATGTCTGTTAGACTAAACACAAAAGTCTGTTAGACTATAGACAAATGTCTGTTAGACTATAGACAAATGTCTGTTAGACAAAACACAAATGTCTGTTAGACTAAACACAAATGTCTCTTAGACTAAACACAAATGTCTGTTAGACTAAACAAAAATGTCTGTTAGACTATAGACAAATGTCTGTTAGACTAAACACAAATGTCTGTTAGACTATAGAAAAATGTCTGTTAGACTAAACACAAATGTCTGTTAGACTATAGACAAATGTCTGTTAGACTAAACACAAATGTCTGTTAGACTAAACACACATGTCTGTTAGACTAAACACAAATGTCTGTTAGAATAAACACACATGTCTGTTAGACTATAGACAAATGTCTGTTAGACTATAGACAAATGTCTGTTAGACAAAACACAAATATCTGTTAAACTAAACACAAATGTCTGTTAGACTAAACACAGATGTCTGTTAGACTATAGACAAATGTCTGTTAGACTAAACACAAATGTCTGTTAGACTAAACCCAAATGTCTGTTAGACTAAACACAAATGTCTGTTAGACTAAACACAAATGTCTGTTAGACTAAACACAAATGTCTGTTAGACAAAACACAAATGTCTGTTAGACTAAACACAAATGTGTGTTAACAAATGTCTGTTAGACTAAACACAAATGTCTGTTAGACTAAACACAAATGTCTGTTAGACTAAACACACATGTCTGTTAGACTAAACACAAATGTCTGTTAGACTAAACACAAATGTCTGTTAGACTAAACACAAATGTCTGTTAGACTGTAGACAAATGTCTGTTAGACTAAACACAAATGTCTGTTAGACTGTAGACAAATGTCTGTTAGACTAAACACACATGTCTGTTAGACTAAACACAAATGTCTGTTAGACTAAACACAAATGTATGTTAGACTAAACACAAATGTCTGTTAGAATGTAGACAAATGTCTGTTAGACTAAACACACATGTCTGTTAGACTAAACACAAATGTCTGTTAGACTAAACACAAATGTCTGTTAGACTAAACACAAATGTCTGTTAGACTATAGACAAATGTCTGTTAGACTAAACATAAATGTCTGTTAGACTAAACACAAATGTCTGTTAGACTGTAGACAAATGTCTGTTAGACTAAACACAAATGTCTGTTAGACTAAACACAAATGTCTGTTAGACTAAACACACATGTCTGTTAGACTAAACACAAATGTCTGTTAGACTAAACACAAATGTCTGTTAGACTGTAGACAAATGTCTGTTAGACTAAACACACATGTCTGTTAGACTAAACACAAATGTCTGTTAGACTAAACACAAATGTCTGTTAGACTAAACACAAATGTCTGTTAGACTGTAGACAAATGTCTGTTAGACTAAACACACATGCTGTTAGGACTAAACACAAATGTCTGTAGACTAAACACCAACTGTCTGTTAGACTAAACACAAATGTCTGTTAGACTATAGACAAATGTCTGTTAGACTAAACACAAATGTCTGTTAGACTAAACACAAATGTCTGTTAGACTAAACACAAATGTCTGTTAGACTGTAGACAAATGTCTGTTAGACTAAACACAAATGTCTGTTAGACTAAACACAAATGTCTGTTAGACTAAACACAAATGTCTGTTAGACTAAACACACATGTCTGTTAGACTAAACACAAATGTCTGTTAGACTATAGACAAATGTCTGTTAGACAAAACACAAATGTCTGTTAGACTAAACACAAATTTCTGTTAGACTCTAGACAAATGTCTGTTAGACTAAACACAAATGTCTGTTAGACTAAACACAAATGTCTGTTAGACTATAGACAAATGTCTGTTAGACTAAACACAAATGTCTGTTAGACTAAACACAAATGTCTTTTAGACTAAACACAAATGTCTGTTAGACTAAACACAAATGTCTGTTAGACTAAACACAAATGTCTGTTAGACAAAACACAAATGTCTGTTAGACTAAACACAAATGTCTGTTAGACTAAACACAAATGTCTGTTAGACTAAACACAAATGTCTGTTAGACTAAACACAAATGTCTGTTAGACTATAGACAAATGTCTGTTAGACTAAACACAAATGTCTGTTAGACTGTAGACAAATGTCTGTTAGACAAAACACACATGTCTGTTAGACTATAGACAAATGTCTGTTAGACAAAACACAAATGTCTGTTAGACTAAACACAAATGTCTGTTAGACTATAGACAAATGTCTGTTAGACTAAACACAAATGTCTGTTAGACTATAGACAAATGTCTGTTAGACTATAGACAAATGTCTGTTAGACTAAACACAAATGTCTGTTAGACTAAACACAAATGTCTGTTAGACTATAGACAAATGTCTGTTAGACTAAACACAAATGTCTGTTAGACTATAGACAAATGTCTGTTAGACTATAGACAAATGTCTGTTAGACTAAACACAAATGTCTGTTAGACTAAACACAAATGTCTGTTAGGACAAACACAAATGTCTGTTAGACTATAGACAAATGTCTGTTAGACTATAGACAAATGTCTGTTAGACTAAACACAAATGTCTGTTAGACAAAACACAAATGTCTGTTAGACTATAGACAAATGTCTGTTAGACTATAGACAAATGTCTGTTAGACTATAGACAAATGTCTGTTAGACTAAAGACAAATGTCTGTTAGACTATAGACAAATGTCTGTTAGACTATAGACAAATGTCTGTTAGACTAAACACAAATGTCTGTTAGACAAAACACAAATGTCTGTTAGACTATAGACAAATGTCTGTTAGACTATAGACAAATGTCTGTTAGACTAAACACAAATGTCTGTTAGACTAAATACAAATGTCTGTTAGACTATAGACAAATGTCTGTTAGACTAAACACAAATGTCTGTTAGACTAAACACAAATGTCTGTTAGACTAAACACAAATGTCTGTTAGACTATAGACAAATGTCTGTTAGACTAAACACAAATGTCTGTTAGACTAAACACAAATGTCTGTTAGACTAAACACAAATGTCTGTTAGACTAAACACAAATGTCTGTTAGACAAAACACAAATGTCTGTTAGGCTATAGACAAATGTCTGTTAGACAAAACACAAATGTCTGTTAGACTAAACACACATGTCTGTTAGACTAAACACACATGTCTGTTAGACTAAACACAAATGTCTGTTAGACTAAACACAAATGTCTGTTAGACTAAACACAAATGTCTGTTAGACTAAACACAAATGTCTGTTAGACTATAGACAAATGTCTGTTAGACTAAACACAAATGTCTGTTAGACTAAACACAAATGTCTGTTAGACTAAACACAAATGTCTGTTAGACTGTAGACAAATGTCTGTTAGACTAAACACAAATGTCTGTTAGGACTAAACACAAATGTCTCGTAGACTAAACACAAATGTCTGTAGACTAAACACACATGTCTGTTAGACTAAACACAAATGTCTGTTAGGACTATAGACAAATGTCTGTTAGACAAAACACAAATGTCTGTTAGACCAAACACAAATTTCTGTTGACTGTAGACAAATGTCTGTTAGACTAAACACAAATGTCTGTTAGACTAAACACAAATGTCTGTTAGACTATAGGACAAATGTCTGTTAGACTAAACACAAATGTCTGTTAGACTAAACACACATGTCTGTTAGACTAAACACAAATGTCTGTTAGACTAAACACAAATGTCCTGTAGACTAAACACAAATGTCTGTTAGACAAAACACAAATGTCTGTTAGACGAAAACACAATGTCTGTTAGGACTAAACACAATGTCTGTTAGACTAAACAAAATGTCTGTTAGATAAACACAAATGTCTGTTAGACTATAGACAAATGTCTGTTAGACTAAACACAAATTCTGTTAGACTATAGACAAATGTCTGTTAGACAAACACACATGTCTGTTAGACTATAGACAAATGTCTGTTAGACAAAAACACAAATGTCTGTTAGACTAAACACAATGTCTGTTATACTATAGGACAAATGTCTGTTAGACTAAACACAAATGTCTGTTAGACTGTAGACAAATGTTCTGTTAGACTAAACACACATGTCTGTTAGGACTAAACACAAATGTCTGTTAGACTAAACACACATGTCTGTTAGAATAAACACAAATGTCTGTTAGACTAAACACAAATGTCTGTTAGACTAAACACAAATGTTGTAGACTGTAGACAAAATGTCTGTTAGACTAAACACAATGTCTGTTAGACTAAACACAAATGTTTGTTAGACTAAACACAAATGTCTGTTAGACTATAGACAAATGTCTGTTAGACTAACACAAATGTCTGTTAGAATAAACACAAATGTCTGTTAGACTAAACACAAATGTCTTTAGACTGTAGACAATGTCTGTTAGACTAAACACAAATGTCTGTAGACTAAACACAAATGTCTCTTAGACTAAACAAATGTCTGTAGACAAACACACATGTCTGTTAGAATAAACACAAATGTATGTTAGACTATAGACAAATGTCTGTTAGACAAAAACACAAATGTCTGTTAGACCAAACACAAATTTCTGTTAGACTGTAGACAAAATGTCTGTTAGACCTAAACACAATGTCTGTTAGACTAAACACAAATGTCTGTTAGACTATAGACAAATGTCTGTTAGACTAAACACAAAATGTCTGTTAGACTAAACACAAATGTCTGTTAGACTAAACACAAATGTCTGTTAGACTAAACACAAATGTCTGTTAGACTAAACACAAATGTCTGTTAGACAAAACACAACGTCTGTTAGACTAAACCACAAATGTCTGTTAGACTAAAACACAAATGTCTGTTAGACTAACACAAATGTGTTAGACTAAACACAAATGTCTGTTAGACTATAGACAAATGTCTGTTAGACTAAACACCAAATGTCTGTTAGACTATAGACAAATGTCTGTTAGACAAACACACATGTCTGTTAGGACTATAGGACAAATGTCTGTTAGACAAAACCACAAATGTCTGTTAGGACTAAACACAAAGTCTGTTATACTATAGACAAATGTCTGTTAGACTAAACACAAATGTCTGTTAGACTATAGACAAATGTCTGTTAGACTATAGACAAATGTCTGTTAGACTAAACACAAATGTCTGTTAGACTAAACACAAATGTCTGTTAGACTATAGACAAATGTCTGTTAGACTAAACACAAATGTCTGTTAGACTATAGACAAATGTCTGTTAGACTATAGACAAATGTCTGTTAGACTAAACACAAATGTCTGTTAGACTAAACACAATTGTCTGTTAGACAAAACACAAATGTCTGTTAGACTATAGACAAATGTCTGTTAGACTATAGACAAATGTCTGTTAGACTAAACACAAATGTCTGTTAGACTAAACACAAATGTCATACTTACGCTTGTACAGGCACTCCCCGGCTTCTGGGAGAGACATATCAGACCAAATGTTGAAGCAGTCGAAAGGAGGAGGCGGGTCCTCTTCTGTAACCAAACAGCCGGCAGCGATGAACTCACATTTGAGCTTTTCACAGAGTCGGTTCTGCCGACGTTCTAGACGAGTGCCATAAAACACGGCCACTTTATACATGCACTCAGCTGCCAGCTTGCCGGGGCTGCTAGTTGGTGGTGAGACATTGAAAGAAGAAGCGCCATAGTTAGGGTCGTGATGTGCTATTGATCAGTTACAGAATGGACATAACATTCTCACAGTTGTTTCATTCGTTCGATGTGAATTCTCTGAAGAATTGGGGTGTAAGTATAGTCAATACATTGGCGTTGTAGTCGTTTGGACCTTTAAGCGGACTTGCACCTACCAGTTTGTTATGTGTGGAGACTTTCATGACGATCCCGGGACCAACATACCATCTCCAGGGTTCCAAAGCTCTCCTTCCCCTCCCCAGGACTTCTTGTGCACTGGACTGATGTTTGCGTTTAGGTTAGCTCTCCCTATTACCAGTGCCTCTCGACATCAGGCGAACTCACTCCAACATCAGAGGTAGTTGTAATTTACGTCCGCAAGTCAACGACGAGAATTCAACACTTTAGTCCAACTGACCGGTGTAGGGATTGAATCCTCTACCTCGGCATCAGCACTCCGGATGTTCAAGACCAAGCTAACTTATCCGTTCAGCCATGCTGATCTCCAGAGGGTAATTAGTATGCAACCAGGTCATGACTTAACAAAGCACGCGCGCTTGCACGCGCGCTTGCACGCGCGCGCGCACACCGACATATACCACGCCCAGGTCGGTTGTGTTTCCTCTACCGGTGTTAGGCTGTTCACCGCCAACAGACTCCGGCCCAGAACTGTCTGGCTCCCAGGGGGAGTCACCACTGAATGGTAAATTAGCTGTATTCCCTTTACAGGATGTCGCAACCAACCCCAGCATTGGGGGAGGGGGGGGGGGGGGTGGTTATTTGTGATTTTCTAGGAATTTGATGTTCAATAGTTTGCCATTGCTACCTGAATGGAAGACGCTCATACCATTGTGAAAACAAACGCAAAGTGATCTGCTTTAAATCGTCTGCGACTGACTTGGAACTAGTCTATGTAGGTCAAGTACAAGATCTTTGTCTACTTCTGGAGACTACAGGACATATGTAGGTCAAGTACAAGATCCTTGTCTACTTCTGGAGACGTAATGGACATATGTAGCCCAAGTACAAGATCCTTGTCTACTTCTGGAGATGTAATGGACATATGTAGGTCAGGTACAAGATCTTTGTCTACTTCTGGAGACGTAATGGACATATGTAGGCCAAGTACAAGATCCTTGTCTACTTCTGGAGACGTAATGGACATTATAGGTCAGTTACAAGATCTTTGTCTACTTTCTGGAGACTACTGGACATATGTAGCCCAAGTTACAAGATCCTTATCTACTTCTGGAGACTACTGGACATATGTAGGTCAAGTACAAGATCCTTGTCTACTTCTGGAGACTACTGGACATATGTAGGTCAAGTACAAGATCCTTGTCTACTTCTGGAGATGTAATGGACATATGTAGGCCAAGTACAAGATCCTTGTCTACTTCTGGAGACGTAATGGACATTATAGGTCAGTTACAAGATCTTTGTCTACTTCTGGAGACTACTGGACATATGTAGCCCAAGTACAAGATCCTTATCTACTTCTGGAGACTACTGGACATATGTAGGTCAAGTACAAGATCCTTGTCTACTTCTGGAGACTACTGGACATATGTAGGTCAAGTACAAGATCCTTGTCTACTTCTGGAGATGTAATGGACATATGTAGGTCAGGTACAAGATCCTTTTCTACTTCTGGAGATGTAAAGGACATATGTAGGTCAAGTACAAGATCCTTATCTACTTCTGGAGACTACTGGACATATGTAGGTCAAGTACAAGATCCTTGTCTACTTCTGGAGACTACTGGACATATGTAGGTCAAGTACAAGATCCTTGTCTACTTCTGGAGACGTAATGGACATATGTAGGTCAGGTACAAGATCCTTGTCTACTTCTGGAGACGTAATGGACATATGTAGGCCAAGTACAAGATCTTTGTCTACTTCTGGAGACGTAATGGACATATGTAGGTCAGGTACAAGATCTTTGTCTACTTCTGGAGACTACTGGACATATGTAGGCCAAGTACAAGATCCTTGTCTACTTCTGGAGACTACTGGACATATGTAGGTCAAGTACAAGATCTTTGTCTACTTCTGGAGACGTAATAGACATATGTAGGTCAGGTACAAGATCTTTGTCTACTTCTGGAGACGTAATGGACATATGTAGGTCAGATACAAGATCTTCGTCTACTTCTGGAGACGTAATGGACATATGCAGGTCAGGTACAAGATCTTTGTCTACTTCTGGAGACGTAATGGACATATGTAGGTCAGGTACAAGATCTTTGTCTACTTCTGGAGACGTAATGGACATATGTAGGTTAAGTACAAGATCTTTGTCTACTTCTGGAGACGTACTGGATATATGTAGGTCAGGTACAAGATCTTTGTCTACTTCTGGAGACGTAATGGATATATGTAGGTCAGGTACAAGACCTTTGTCTACTTCTGGAAGCGTAATGGACATATGCAGGTCAGGTACAAGATCTTTGTCTACTTCTGGAAGCGTAATGGACATATGTAGGTCAGGTACAAGATCTTTGTCTACTTCTGGAGACGTATTGGATATATGTCGGTCAAGTACAGGACCCTTTTACACACCGTAAGGCGCACTGAGCATCTGATCCTAGACCCACCCATATATTATGGACCCACCCATATATTATGGACCCACCCATATATTATAGACCCACCCATATATTGTAGGCCCACCCATATATTGTAGACCCACCCATATATTATAGACCCACCCATATATTGTAGACCCACCCATATATTGTAGACCCACCCATATATTATAGACCCACCCATATATTATAGACCCACCCATATATTGTAGACCCAACCATATATTGTAGGCCCACCCATATATTATAGACCCACCCATATTTTGTAGACCCACCCATATATTATAGACCCACCCATATATTGTAGACCCACCCATATATTGTAGACCCACCCATATATTGTAGACCCACCCATATATTGTAGGCCCACCAATATATTATAGACCCACCCATATATTGTAGACCCACCCATATATTGTAGACCCACCCATATATTGTAGACCCATCCATTTATTGTAGACCCACCCATATATTGTAGACCCACCCATATATTGTAGACCCACCCATATATTGTAGACCCACCCATATATTGTAGACCCACCCCATATATTGTAGGCCCACCCATATATTATAGACCCACCCATATATTATAGACCCACCCATATATTGTAGACCCACCCATATATTGTAGACCCACCCATATATTGTAGACCCACCCATATATTATAGACCCACCCATATATTGTAGACCCACCCATATATTGTAGACCCACCCATATATTGTAGACCCACCCATATATTGTAGGCCCACCCATATATTGTAGGCCCACCCATATATTGTAGGCCCACCCATATATTGTAGACCCACCCATATATTGTAGACCCACCCATATATTGTAGGCCCACCCATATATTGTAGGCCCACCCATATATTGTAGACCCACCCATATATTGTAGACCCACCCATATATTATAGACCCACCCATATATTGTAGACCCACCCATATATTGTAGACCCAACCATATATTGTAGGCCCACCCATATATTATAGACCCACCCATATATTGTAGACCCACCCATATATTGTAGACCCACCCATATATTGTAGACCCACCCATATATTGTAGACCCACCCATATATTGTAGGACCCACCCATATATTGTAGACCCACCCATATATTGTAGACCCACCCATATATTGTAGACCCACCCATATATTGTAGGACCCACCCATATATTGTAGACCCACCCATATATTGTAGACCCACCCATATATTGTAGACCCACCCATATATTGTAGACCCACCCATATATTGTAGACCCACCCATATATTGTAGGCCCACCCATATATTATAGACCCACCCATATATTATAGACCCACCCATATATTATAGACCCACCCATATATTGTAGACCCACCCATATATTGTAGACCCACCCATATATTGTAGACCCACCCATATATTGTAGACCCACCCATATATTGTAGACCCACCCATATATTGTAGACCCACCCATATATTGTAGACCCACCCATATATTGTAGGCCCACCCATATATTGTAGGCCCACCCATATATTGTAGGCCCACCCATATATTGTAGGCCCACCCATATATTGTAGGCCCACCCATATATTGTAGGCCCACCCATATATTGTAGGCCCACCCATATATTGTAGACCCACCCATATATTGTAGACCCACCCATATATTGTAGGCCCACCCATATATTGTAGGCCCACCCATATATTGTAGACCCACCCATATATTGTAGACCCACCCATATATTGTAGACCCACCCATATATTGTAGACCCACCCATATATTGTAGAACCACCCATATATTGTAGACCCACCCATATATTGTAGACCCACCCATATATTATAGACCCACCCATATATTGTAGACCCACCCATATATTGTAGACCCACCCATATATTGTAGACCCACCCATATATTGTAGACCCACCCATATATTGTAGACCCACCCATATATTGTAGACCCACCCATATATTGTAGACCCACCCATATATTGTAGACCCACCCATATATTCTAGACCCACCCATATATTATAGACCCACCCATATATTGTAGACCCACCCATATATTATAGACACACCCATATATTGTAGATCCACCCATATATTGTAGAACCACCCATATATTATAGACCCACCCATATATTGTAGACCCACCCATATATTGTAGATCCACCCATATATTGTAGATCCACCCATATATTGTAGATCCACCCATATATTATAGACCCACCCATATATTATAGACCCACCCATATATTATAGACCAGCCGACACTCGGTGGGAGGGTGGTGAGTATCACGCCGGCAGCCTTTACTTCCCAAGACTGTCCTGATACCCGTGTTATCCTGGGTAGACCTGGGAGCCTAGATTAATTTTTTTTAAACAATTGGTGTGCGAACTAATGCGGCTCAAACCCGTGACCACCGAGCAGACAGGCCAGAGTCTCGCCACAACGAGGCCCCCAGAGTCGCCACAACGAGGCTCCCAGAGTTTCGCCACAACGAGGCTTCCAGAGTCTCGCCACAACGAGGCTCCCAGAGTCTCGCCACAACGAGGCTCCCAGAGTTTCGCCACAACGAGGCTTCCAGAGTCTCGCCACAACGAGGCTCCCAGAGTCGCCACAACGAGGCTCCCGGAGTCTCGCCACAATCAAGCTCCTAGAGTCTCGCCACATTAAGGCTCCCAGAATCTTGCCACAACGAGGCTCCCAGAGTCGCCACAACAAGGCTCTTGGAGTCTCGCCACAACGAGGCTCCCAGAGTCTCGCCACAACGAGGTTACCAAAGTCTTGCCACAACGAGGCTCTCAGAGTCGCCACAACGAGGTTCCCAGAGTCAAAAATACACATTTCGACCACGTATTAGAGACTGAATGAGACTTCTTCGTCTAGTCCATGTCGTGTGGCCCTGGTCATCAAGTCTGTCCGCAGCCTTCTGTATTATGTGCTGCCAATCATTTCTGATGCTAGTTTTCCATCATGTCATGATGTCAAACTGTCCAGTATCTTCTCTCCTGGTCTCCCCATGCCTCTCCTAACCTCTAATATTTTCAAACACTGCAGTCATTAAAAATACTCCCTATATTCCCAGTCAGGTTTCCGGCGTGCTAGCCGTTTCATATAGCCAGGAAAATCAAACCACATCCCAGTACAAACTTAATGAACAGCAGTAGGATATCAACATCAATGATTTATGATGGTTACCTGGATGATTGAGCAGCCAGCTGGTTCTTGAGCCTGTCCATGGCCGGGACGCTCCACTCACCATCGACAAAGTGGCACACACAGGTCGACAGAATGAACACAACAACAGGGAATATCCGTAACTGTACAGTCATAAATGCTAGAGTTTTCAGTAAACGCATTGAAATGGTGAAGTTTCGATTTCATGCTAGGTTATGTTTTAGTTGCATGGGTGACACTTGCTGGACATTAGTGCTACTAGATCAACAAAGAAACCCGTGTATCAATACACTCACTAAAGAAACAAATGGAGAAATTTGGGCTTAAATGTATCTGGCAGATCCTTATAACACTGTGGATGAAGTTGACGGAAACAGGCAATTTGTAAGATCTAAATATTGAAGAAACTCGACACACAAATAGCATCCTTTCTCTTAATCTGAAATTGTGTGGACACATTAAACACGACAGTGGTTGGGAAACAATCATAATGGAAGGCATTGGTTTCTGGCAGAAGCAGCAGAAGTCGATCAAGACGACAGGGGACACAGAACTTTGAAAATATCGTGGACAAGAACATGTGTCAGGCAGGAGAACTGGCGAGGAATCAAATCTTTCCGATCGTCAGTGGCGAGAGCACAGGTCTGCAAGGAACTGACTTCATGGCAATGATGGTGGTGGTGTCAGGGGGTGTTATGAGCGTCATTAGAGAGCAAGACCACAACGAGGACTTGCAACTTTCTGAATTAGCATGGAGTGAACTGGCAGGAAAGATGTCTCAGTCAAGAAACGGGGGTCCCACATGGAGCTGACAGGAAAGAGATAACACATGGTTCCAACACGAGAAGGCAATCACAAGAATGGTATTGACACGAAGGAGATCACAATGGTACTGGCAGGAAGGATGTCACAATGGTACTGGCAGGAAGGAGATCACAATGGTACTGGCAGGAAGGAGATCACAATGGTACTGGCAGGAAGGAGATCACAATGGTACTGGCAGGAAGGATGTCACAATGGTACTGGCAGGATGGATGTCACAATGGTACTGGCAGGAAGGAGATCACAATGGTACTGGCAGGAAGGATGTCACAATGGTACTGGCAGGATGGATGTCACAATGGTACTGGCAGGAAGGATGTCACAATGGTACTGGCAGGATGGATGTCACAATGGTACTGGCAGGAAGGATGTCACAATGGTACTGGCAGGAAGGATGTCACAATGGTACTGGCAGGAAGGATGTCACAGTGGTACTGGCAGGAAGGAGATCACAATGGTATTGACACGAAGGAGATCACAATGGTACTGGCAGGAAGGATGTCACAGTGGTACTGACAGGAAGGATGTCACAATGGTACTGACACGAAGGATGTCACAATGGTACTGGCAGGAAAGAGATCACAATGGTACTGACAGAAAGGAGATCACAGTGGAACTAATGGGAAGGAGGTCTCGCGTTGGTACTGATAGGAAGGATGTCCTATGTGGTACCGCTAGGAAAGAGGTCTTACTTGGCATTGGTGGAATAAGAGCGTGAGAATAATAGGAAATGCCAATGAAGAGATGCAGTAGAGACAGTCAATGAAAGATATTATGTAGACACGCTCAATGTGACAAACAATAGGATCCTCCTTAGGGATGAGCGGCTGAGTATGACATGGAGAGAATATGGTAAACAGCTTTTTAACTTCCCAACTTCCTTGCTTGGAGGGATATATGTATCGAACACGGGAGACGGAGGATGTGAAGGTATAGCCAACATTGTGTGGCAATGACTGTAAAAAGCTAGTGACTCTGCTACAGGAATAAGCACCGTAAACTGCTACAGGAGCAAGCAGCGTAAACTGCTGCAGGAAAAGGCAACGTAAATTGCTGCAGGAACAAACAGCAAAAGCTGCTACAGGATCAGGTAGCGTAAATTGCTGTAGGAACAAACAGCAAAAACTGCTACAGGATCAGGCAGCGTAAATTGCTGCAGGAACAGGCAGCGTCAACTACTACATGAGCAAGCAACGTAAATTGCTGCAGGAACAAGCAGCAAAAACTGCTACAGGAACAAGCAGCGTAAACTCTTTGACATTTGTTGGACGAGACGGAGTATTAGGCGCCGTGCTATCGAGCGCGTTAAAGGTCAATATTTTAGATAATGTAACACATGTTAACACTGGCAGCACTCACTTTATTCTTGTGTTATCATAAAGTCACAATTTACTCGACCGAACCGCCCTAAACGACCATGTCTATATTTAAAAGATCACAAAAAATGAACAAGCCCTGTCCGTAATAATGTAAACTAAATGGATTACGACAAAACTTACTCTTACAACAAAACGTTCTTCGCTTCCTGGAGACCCGTATTGTTGAGTAGAGTACTGAATCTCGGATGTTTTGTTTGACTATTCGAGAAACAATGTCACAACACGTCACAAAAATTGGTGTGGCATTTAAACAAATCATCATGATGATGAATGATGTTTGACTATTCGAGAAACAACGTCACAACACGTCACAAACATTGGTGTTGCATTTAAACAAATCCTCGGCACAATCAAACAACAAGATTACAAATGTAACCGCCCAATTAACTCATTAATTACACAAGATCTTGCCAAAGCTGCTTAGATGTCGTTCATGCTAGCGGTATCTTTAAAATGCATGTTAATTTGTAAACTTTCGTGTTCACTAAAGTAGCAATATTTTGTTTGACTTTAACTTAGTAGGCCTGTGAAGTTATGCCATACTGATGTAAAAGAATAACAACGACAGACAATATTTCCTTCTGGAACTGTACATATCTCCATAGCCAATGAGTTCAGAATGTCCCGGATAATAAAACGAAACATATAAACAATGCACAATATAACGTCTTGAACAGTAAACAGCAATAAATAACTACTTCATACGTCAGCTGTTCACAAACGAATGTATGTACGTTAGCAATCTGTCACAGATGAAATCCGCTTGGCGTTCTGGGTATGTTAGCATTTCTACAACAATTAATTACTCCTCCAGCTCCCATTTCAACGTTCATGACAAAGGGTGACATTAAAATTCCTGGCTGCTTCGAATATGACAAGCTTCCGCTGTTAATTCGTAAAGTTTTCAGGAAAGGTGAGAACACATTTCAAACTTCTATTTCTGTGACCTTAGAGTGTGAATAAAAAATGTTTGCATATCCTTTACAGGACATCGCTGTCAATATCAGCATCTTTCAGCTGATTGTTGATTTCTTGGCAAGATTACGCTCAGTAGTTTGCCATTGCTTTATGAGCGACCGGCTCACATACCATGTAAGTTACCGACGCTGTTAGAACCGCTACCGATTCTAGCCGTCGTCACGTTACTCACGAGAGTATACGGGATTACGGAGAAAGTCGCTAACCCCTAGGCCAGGGAGACCGGCTTAGAGTGTGAAGTGTTTGAGAATTATTGCCGCCAGGTTTTCATTTGACCAATAGCAGCGAGACCATTGTTCACAAAGAACAACAGTTACTTGCTTCCTATAATCATTGCCACAGAATGTTGACTAATTGTTCACATACCCCGTTCTCGCTTGTCTATACATATATACACCTCCTAGCAAGGAAGTTGTGAAGTTACAAAACTGTTTAGCTCCTTCTCTCTATGTTATACAACTCAGTCGTTCTTCCTTAACGAGTATCCAATTGTTTCTCACACTGAGCGTTTCTACTTCATATCTTTCATTGACTGTCCCTAATTCAACTCTTTCATTAACTGTTCCTACAGTATATTTTCCACTTAAAGCCCCTACTTCTTAACCTTCCATTAACTGTCCTTAATCCAACTCTTCCATTGACTGCCCCTAATCTAACTCGTCCAATGACTGTCCCTAATTTAACTCTTCCATTGGCTGTCCCTAATTCAACTCTTCCATTGACTGCCCGTAATCCAACTCTTCCATTGACTGTCCCTAATTCAACTCTTCCATTAACTGTCCTTAATTCAACTCTTCCATTGACTGTCTCTGAAGACAGAAGTTCAGAAACCATATGAAATCTGGAAAGATCCAGTGTCCAAACAACATCTTAACAGAAATGATTAATGCTTTAGAAGAATATGGAATAGATCAAGTCGCCAGACTGCTGAACACAATATATGATATTGAAGATCCATCCATCCATCATGTGCCATGCCGGTAAGCGTGGGCGGTCATGTTCTGCCATCTCACTCGATCACCAGAGTCGTGGATCAGTTCCGTGTTTCTGTCTCGACCATGCCACAAGGCCAAGCCATCCAGATACTTGTTTCTAGGTCTTCCCCTTGGTCTGTTTCCCTCGATCTTACCAGTTGTCACCAAGTTCTCCAAATCATTTCTTCTCATAACATGTCCAAAAAATTGTGACTGTCTACGTCTAATGTCTCTGATCAGTTTACGATCTTCATTTGTTTCTTGAAGGACTTGTTCATTGGTCTTTCTGGCTGTCCATGGTATTCTTTGCATTTTCCTCAGAAACCACATTTCTACAGCCATCAGATGTTTTTCAGCCTGGCTGCTCATTGTCCAAGCTTCACATCCATATAAAAGTACAGGTTCTATGTAGCACCTCAACACTCTTTTTCTCGTTTCAATTGACATCTTTTTATTGGTCAGTATGTTTTTCATCTTGCTAAAGGCTACTTTTGCCATGGCGATTCTTGTTCTAATCTCTTCCAGGCATCCCCATCAGATGTTATCACTGTTCCGAGATAATTGTACCTATTCACTTGTTGAAGAATATTCCCATTTACTTGTATATTACACTGTGGTATTTCGTTATTCCTAGTGACGACCATAATCTGTGTCTTTTTACAATTTAATTCTAACCCTTGTTGTTCACTGTGTGTAACAACCGCATCTACTAAATTTTGCAGGTCCTGTTCATTGTCTGCAATCAAGACTGTATCATCTGCATATCTAATGTTATTGATGCATCGTCCCCCAATGTTGATTCCTTCCATATCTTCAATATTTCTGAAAATATTTTCACTGTACAGGGAAAACAGATCTGGAGACATTACACATCCCTGTCTCACACCTCTCTTAATAGGCTGATATTGGCTTATTTCATTATCAACTCTTATGGCAGCTTGTTGTTTCCAATATATGTTTTTTACAAGTCTAAGGTCTTTCCCATCAATTTGTAGATCTTCAAGCATCCTTATCATGTTGACATGTCTCACTTTATCAAAAGCCTTTGTGTAGTCAATAAAGCAAAGGTGTAGATCTTTGTTTACTTCTATAGAACGTTCGATTACGGTTCTCAGTATATACACAGCATTTACTGTACCCTTGCCTTCTACAAACCCACATTGTTCTTCTCCTATTTCAGGTTGTATTTTCCTCCTCACTCTTTGCATGATAATTCTTAGCAAAATCTTCGTGATGTGACTCATTATACTAATTGTTCGATGTTGATCACATTCCAAGGCTCCTGATTTGAAGATAGGCCTCCTGAATTATGTAATTCTATATTTATTGCAATCCCGAAGAAATCAGGAGCCATTAGTATAATGAGTATAATCACAAAGATTTTGCTAAGAATTATCATGCAAAGAGATAGGAAGAAACTATAACCCGAAATAGGAGAAGAATCTGGATTTGTAGAAGGCAAGGGTGCAGTAAATGCTGTGTATATACTGAGAACATTAATTGAACGTCCTATAGAAGTAAATAAAGACTTACATCTTTGCTTTATTGACTACACAAGGGCTTTGGATGAAGTGAGACACGTCAACATGATGGAGATGCTTGCAGATCTGCAAATTGATGGAAAAGACCTTATACTCATAAAAAACATAAATTGGAGTCATGCTGCCATAAAGATTGATAATGACGTAGGTCAATACCAGCCTATTAAGAGAGGTGTGAGACAGAGATTTTTAATGTCTCCAGACCTGTTATTCCTGTACAGTGAACGTATTTTCAGAAATCTTGATGATATGAAAGAAATCATCATTGGGAGGGGGGGGGGGGGGGGGGGGTCCCCCCGACCTAACATCAATAACATTTGATATGCGGATGCTACAATATTGATTGTAGACAATGAGCAGGATCTGCAACATTTTTTAGTAGATGCGATTGTTGTACACCGTGAACAACTTGGGTTAGAATTAAATTGTAAGAAGACACACATTATGGTCGCCACTAAGAAGAGGAAAATACCACAATGTAATATACAAGTAAATGGGAATATTCTTCAACAAGTGAATTGGTACAATTATCCCGGAGCAGTCATAACATCTGATGGGAGATGTCTTGAAGATATTAGAACAAGAATCGCCATGGCAAAGGCAGCCTTTTGCAAGATGAAAAACATACTGACCAATAAAAAGATGTCAATTGCTACGAGAAAAAGTGTTGATGGGATACATAGAGCCTCTATAACAGTGGTTCTCATCCGGTGGGGAATTCCCCCCTAGTGGGGGAGGGGGGGGGGAGAGATTTTAGGGTTTCCAGGGAGGGGGGGGGGGGGATTAAGATTATTTCAAGATTGCGGTAATACAAAAACCGATTACTTGATATTGATTTTCGCTCCATACTTTACGGTTCTGTACTCCTCGCCCTTCTGAAATTCGTCTTATAACGTAAGTAGACCCACAAATCACGTTTTATGTAGACGTCTAGACTTGTTCTAGTATGCGTTATTAAAGTTAGCTTCCATTTTACGTATACTATGTAGGGACAGGGTAAGGGGGGGGGGGGTTATAGGAAGGAAATACGAAAGGGGAGGAATGACATTCTCAACATATGGTGAAGGGGGGCATGGGCCAAAAAATGTTGAGAACCACTGCTCTATACTTTTGTATGGATGTGAAGCGCGGACAATGAGCAGTCAAGCTGGAAAACATCTGATGGCTGTGGAAATGTGGTTTCTGAAGAGAATGTAGAGAATACCATGGACAGACAGAAAAATCAATGACTAAGTCCTACAAAAATCAAATGAAAATCGTAAACTGATTAGAGAAATTAGACGGAGACAGTCGCGATGTTTTGTCACGTTATGAGAAGAAATAAATTGGAGAACTTGGTGACAACTAGCAAGATAGAAGGGAAGAGAACAAGGGGAGGGCAGAGAAGTAAATACCTGGATGGCTTGACCACGTTGTATGGTCGAGACAAGAACACGGAGCTGATCCACGATCCTGGTGATCGAGTGAGATGGAAAAACATGACCGCCCACGCTTACCGGTATGGCACATGATGATGATGAATTCAACTCTTCCATTGACTGTCCCTAATTCAGCTCTTCCTATTGACTGTCTCTAATTCAACTCTTCAATTGACTGTCCCTAATTCAGCTCTTCTCATTGACTGTCTCTAATTCAACTCTTCCATTGACTGTCCCTAATTCAGCTCTTCCATTGACTGTCCCTAATTCAACTCTTCCATTGACTGTCCCTAATTCAACTCTTCCATTGACTGTCCCTAATTCAACTCTTCCATTGACTGTCCCTAATTCAACTCTTCCATTGACTGTCCCTAATTCAACTCTTCCATTGACTGTCCCTAATTCAACTCTTCCATTGACTGTCCCTAATTCAGCTCTTCCATATATCTCTGTCAGTGATGTTCTGGATCAACTCTGCTGCTTGATATTCCTCCATGCGGCTGTCTCGATCCATCCAGCGTCATTACCCTTGGTCGACTCTCCTTCTTTTCCCCTCAAACTCTCCAGTCGTCATGTGTTCTCCGATGACTCTCTTCTCATCACACGACCAAAGAAAGCTGCTTGTTTCTTTCGTATTGTTGTATATAATATTCTTTCAGGCAATCGTTGTTAGTTACTCTGGCAGTCCAAGGAATTCGCAACATTGGTTCAGGAACCACATCTATGTTGCTTCCACGATATTCCTAATTTGTTCATTTACATTCTAAGGTTCACTGCCCAAACATGGTATATATAAATATCAAAAATATATGTTTTTATATGTATAGATCTTAGACTCGACAGATACCTGTTCCCATCTTTCTAGCTCTCTACACATCACATGATCTACAGCACCTCGCGTATCCAGAATGAGCAGATGGCTGTGCATTTATGATAGCCAGACCCACTATATGAAGCTATGAGATAGGGTATGACTGATACACAAAACCCACCATATGAAACAATAACATATATCACTCTTGTCATAGCGAAAACTCACTGTATGAAACGACAACATATGCTGCAATTCGGGATTCTAAATCAGAAGGGTTGAACCTAATCTGTCAACTCGTATTTATTCAGGAAGTTACTATTTGTCACTTCTTCTATCCCACTGAATTATATTTCAAAGTACTGAATATTTGGTTCTGGAGGATGTTATATTATGATACTATATTATGATACTATATTATGTCACTATAAGACAGCACAAGGAGTAATGCAACAATCCGGGTATATAGATTTCATGGAACCAGTCAACAATCCGGGTATAGAGAATTCATGGGAAGGTGTCAACAATCCGGGTATAGAGAATTCACGGCGCGAGTGTCAACAATCCGGGTGTAGAGATTTTATGGATGGAGTCAACAATCCGGGTATAGAGAATTCATGGGAAGGTGCCAACAATCCGGGTATAGAGAATTCATTGGAAGGTGTCAACAATCCGGGTATAGAGAATTCATGGGAAGGTTCAACAATCCGGATATAGAGAATTCATGGGAAGGTGTCAACAATCCGGGTATAGAGAATTCATGGGATGGTGTCAACAATCCGGGTATAGAGAAATCAAGGGAAGGTGTCAACAATCCGGTTATAGAGAATTTATGGAAGAAGCCAACAATCCGGGTATAGAGAATTCATGGGAAGTGGGAAGGTGTCAACAATCCGGGTATAGAGAAATCAAGGGAAGGTGTCAACAATCCGGTTATAGAGAATTTATGGAAGAAGCCAACAATCTAGGTATAGAGAATTCATGGGAAGGTGTCAAAAATCGGGGTATAGAGAATTTATGGAAGAAGCCAACAATCCAGGTATCGAGAATTTATGGAAGAAGCCAACAATCCGGGTACAGAGAATTCATGGGAAGGTATCAACAATCCGGGTATAGAGAATTCACGGGAAGGTGTCAACAATCTGGGTATAGAGAATTTATGGAAGAGGCCAACAATCCAGGTATATAGAATTCGTTGGAAGGTGTCAACAATCCGGGTATAGAGAATTGATGGGACAAGTGTCAACAATCCGGGTATAGAGAATTCATGGGAAGGTGTCAACAATCTGGGTATAGAGAATTTATGGAAGAAGCAACAATCAGTATAGAGAATTATGGGAAGGTGTCAACAATCCGGGTATAGAGAATTTATGGGAAGGTGTCAACAATCCGGGTATAGAGAATTTATGGGAAGGTGTCAACAATCCGGGGTATAGAGAATTTATGGAAGGTTTGTCAAAAATCTGGGTATAGAGAATTTATGAAGAAGCCAACAATCCAGGTATAGAGAATTCATGGGAAGGTGTCAACAATCCGGGTATAGAGAATTGATGGGAAGGTGTCAACAATCCGGGTATAGAGAATTCATGGGAAGGTGTCAACAATCCGGGTATAGAGAGTTTATGGGAAGGTGTCAAAAATCTGGGTATAGAGAATTTATGGAAGAAGCCAACAATCCAGGTATAGAGAATTCATGGGAAGGTGTCAACAATCCGGGTATAGAGAATTGATGGGAAGGTGTCAACAATCCGGGTATAGAGAATTCATGGGAAGGTGTCAACAATCCGGGTATAGAGAATTCATGGGAAAGTGTCAACAATCCGGGTATAGAGAATTTATGGAAGAAGCCAACAATCCGGGTTTAGAGAATTCATGGGAATAAATCAACAATCCAGGTATAGAGAATTTATGGAAGAAGCCAACAATCCGGGTATAGAGAATTCATGGGAAGGTGTCAACAATCCGGGTATAGAGAATTCACGGGAAGGTGTCAACAATCTGGGTATAGAGAATGTATGAAAGAGGCCAACAATCCGGGTATAGAGAATTCGTTGGAAGGTGTCAACAATCTGGGTATAGAGAATTGATGGGACAAGTGTCAACAATCCGGGTATAGAGAATTAATGGGAAGGTGTCAAAAATCTGGGTATAGAGAATTTATGGAAGAAGCTAACAATCCGGGTATAGAGAATTCATGAGAAGGTGTCAACAATCTGGGTATAGAGAATGATTGGGACAAGTGTCAACAATCCGGGTATAGAGAATTGATGGGACAACTGTCAACAATCCGGGTATAGAGAATTGATGGGACAAGTGGTCAACAATCCGGGTATAGAGAATTGATGGGACAAGTGTCAACAATCCGGGTATAGAGAATTCATGGGAAGGTGTCAACAATCTGGGTATAGAGAATTCATGGGACAAGTCAACAATCCGGGTATAGAGAATTCATGGGACAAGTCAACAGTCCTGGTATTTAAAATTCATGGGACAAGTGTCAATAACCTGGGTATTGAGAATTCATGGGACAAGTCAACAATCTGACTATAGAGAATTCAAGACGCGAGTGTCAACAATCCGGGTATAGAGAATTCATGGGCAAGTCAACAATCCGGGTATAGAGAATTCATGGGACAAGTGAACAATCCGAGTTATAGACTATTCATGGGACGAGTCAACAATCCACATTATAGAGGATTCATGGGACGAGTCAACAATCCACATTATAGAGAATTCATGGGACAAGTCAACAATCTGGTTATAAAGAATTCAAGGGACACGTCAACAGCTGTGATCAGTACCTGACATATTTCTGGTTTGTAAATTATTTAGAATGCGCACAGACCATATCCCTGTCATTGTCTAGAACTCTAGAACGACAAACGGAAAAATCATTCTGTTCAACAGCACGAGAAAAAGAACATTAAACGCAACAGGCTTTTATTTTTTTTTTTCATAGGCACATATTTCATGACTATGATACGAAATATGTTGTGTATGAAATTATGGATATTGTTGGATACTTCATACTTTAAACATCGACATAACTGCACTCGGGACACTGCCGCACATGCCCCACCCCCATCTTCAAAAGCCATTGGTGTTTCCATGGTAATTATTCAAGGAGCAATATAATAAGAAGTCGGCCCGGCTTTTTCTCTACCCTTCGAGTATCATCAAGGTCCTCTGCTGACTCCATTCAGAGTCAGTGTTTCCAGATATGAATATCCCGTCTCTTCAATTGCACTCTTCACCCGATCCCAGAGAGCCTTCAGCACATCACCTTATCATAAAGTAGCTCTCCATAAACGGGCACAGCAGCAGCCTGTCTCTCTGTCTGTTCATAACTCCATAAACCTGCATATGTTGGGCAGAACATCCACGATATGTTCACATAGCTCCATACACCTGTATTTGCTGGACAGAACATTCAAGTTGGCAGTGATTGGAGTTTTCACGTGTGTCTGTTTGCAACAGACAACTTAGGTATAGAAAATTCACCAACTGTTGCTGGGTTTCCACATATTATAGGGCAGTGGTTCTCAGGGGGAATTTTTAGGGTTTTCGGGGGGGGGGGTGGGGGTGTGAAATTCGTTTCATAACGTAAGTAGACCCACAAATCACGTTTTATGTCTAGACTTTTTCTGGTATGTGTTATTAAATTTAGCTTACATTTTTACGTATACTGTATAGGGGCGGGAAGAGGGAGGGGGTTGTAGGGAGGACATACGAAAAGAGGGGGGGGGGGGGATTGCGTTCTGAACATATGGTGAAGGGGTGCATGGACCATAAAGGTTGAGAACCACTGTTCTAGGGCATGTCGTTATGATATGGAATGACCAGGCGCCTGTCTTTACTGCAGTCTCTTTGCAGAACAAACCACAAAAAAATTCTAGGGAGTTCCATCGAATCAGAGCCGTATGTGAACCCTGAGGCGTATGTGAACACAAAGCCGTACATGAACACAGAGCCGTATGTGAGCTCAAAGCCGTACGTGAACACAGAGCTGTACGTGAACACAGAGCTGTACGTGAACACAGAGCCGTACGTGACCCCAGAGCTGTATGTGAACACAGAGCTGTACGTGAACACAAAGCCGGACGTGAACACAGAGCCGTACGTGAACACAGAGCCGTACGTGAACACAGAGCCGTACGTGAACACAGAGCCGTATGTGAACACAGAGTCGTATGTGAACACAAAGCCGTACTGACCCCAGAGCCGTATGTGAACACAGAGCCGTATGTGAACACAGAGCCGTATGTGAAAACAGAGCCTTGTGTGATCACAGAGCCGTATATGAACACAAAGCCATACGTTAACACAGAGCCGTATGTGAACACAGAGCCGTATGTGAACACAGAGCCGTATGTGAACACAGAGCCGTATGTGAACACAGAGCCTTGTGTGAACACAGAGCCGTACATGAACACAAAGCCATACGTGAACACAGAGCCGTATGTGAACACAGAGCCGTATGTGAACACACAGCCGTATGTGAACACAGAGCCGTATGTGAACACAGAGCCGTATGTGAACACAGAGCAGTATGTGAACACAAAGCAGTATGTGAACACAGAGTCATATATGAACCCAGAATCCTATGTGAACCACGAGTCGCATGTGAAACCATAGTCATATGTGAACCCATAGTCATATGTGAACACATAGTCGTATGTGAAGCCAGATTCATATGTGAACCCACGGTCATATTTGAACCCAGGGTCGTATGTGATACTACTCTATATAACTACAACACAGTCGCATTCGAGACAGAGCCACACGCGACCCAGAGCCATATTCCTCCAAGTGCGTATAGATGCATGTGCAGTGGGAAGGACATTTCTTTCTAACGGAGGCTTGAGGCCAGGCCTTGGGCTATCATCTGGTGTAAGCACGCGAGCTGATCAGACACCAGGAAGTCAACAGCTTAGTTAGTTAGTTAGATAGTTAGTTAGTTAGATAGTTAGTTAGTTAGATAGTTAGTTAGATAGTTAGTTAGATAGTTAGTTAGTTAGTTAGATAGTTAGTTAGTTAGTTAGTTAGATAGTTAGTTAGTTAGATAGTTAGTTAGTTAGTTAGTTAGTTAGTTAGTTAGTTAGTTAGTTGACAGATCATCCTCATTGCACATCGAACAATTCAGTCCATAAGTGCTCGGATTCCCTCAGCAAATCCCGCAGCGTGTAGCTGCTAACGACACCAGTTCTGTGTTGGTTTATCAGTCTTCTTTGGCTTCATGCGTTGTGTTCTTGTTTGGCCACCCCTCTTTTAATTTGCTGTTCTCGCAGTCTGGCCATGGTTGTCACTTGGTTCACGCAAAAGTCTTACTTCTCGTAGAG
Organism: Cepaea nemoralis; assembly: GCA_014155875.1. Lineage (NCBI taxonomy): Eukaryota > Metazoa > Mollusca > Gastropoda > Stylommatophora > Helicidae > Cepaea > Cepaea nemoralis. Next base: position 196,929 of record JACEFZ010010741.1, on the reverse strand, counting down.
CATTCAGAATGTCAGCCTGGTCCATGGCGCGTCCACCCTCCACAGCAGCCTCACCTGCGAGCTTGTCAGCCCGCTCATTTCCTTGTACTCCCGCATGCCCTGGCACGAAGATGAAACTAAGCTTTGCCAGTCGAGACCGCTCCAGAGACAGCAACCATTCTCTTCGGATCCACCCCACCTCTATCCTCTAGATCAGTGTTTCCCAACCTTTTTTGTGCCATGCCCCACTTAAGCCTTTCTAAAATTCATATTGCCCCCCTCCCCCGCCCCACGCCCCCCCCCCCCCCCTCAACGTAACAATTATTTTTAATATTCAAAAATTGAAATGTTCACTAAAGAAACTTGAATGATAGGTTTTAGGAAGAAATCACTAGGTAATTATTGAGCAAACACAGTAAGTAAATTTTCAAAACATATAATGGAGAACTGAAATTCAAGTACAAAATAATTTTAATGAAAGATTTTTCTATATTATTTTAATTATTAGTAATTATTTATTATTTAAATTTAGTGAGATCCTTGCGCTTGATGCTTGCTGCAAAGAGATCTTATGTCAGGTTCCAATTTAGTTAACTTCAGTCTCAAGTCTCCCCGTTTTGTTATATTCAGCCGATTTCTTCCATTTTCGAATTGCCCCCCTTAACAGTCAAATTGCCCACCTGTGGGGCGTGGGCCCCACGTTGGGAAACACTGCTCTAGATTATGCTCATTGAGTCGTTAAGGAAACATGCCCTAGTGAATGTCTGTGTCTCGAGCCATGTTATTGCTTTACTTACTGCCATGACTTCTATAGTCAGGCTACTTGTGGTCTCAGAGTCCTCCTTCACAATTCTCCCTCCGGCCTGAGCCGTAAAGGTCCATGAGCTTCTCACATGTCGGACGGCCGACTCATCTGTGTAGATGACAGCATCACCGTCTAGCCAATTCTTGAAAATCAACGCTTGTACTTCAGCCTCCACAGCAGCCGGATTTTCTTGTCTGCATTTTCTATCTAGTTGGATGCAAACTGAAAAGGATGTGCAGAAATCTGTTGGCACTTGCTACCCACTCCTCGCCAGGTTCTAAGTCCTCAAGTGAACACACATGCTGAAGAATGTCTTCGGCTTGACCCATCCACGACCGTCCTCTTTTTAACCTGCTGCCCTTCACCTTCATAATTTCACTATGCAGTGGATGTTGTGTGTTTGCGTTAACTCTGAGGTAGGCGCGTGCTCTGCAAACTTGTATTCTGTCTTCAATGGTTGGAAAATCAAGAAGGTAGCGCATCGCCCTGCATGCTGTATCTCTTGTACATTCAAGAATAATGCGCATAGCTTCATTCTGTATCCTTTCCATCCTTTCTATCTGCTTACGGCTGAGAGTCAGGATTGCCATCGCATACTCCAAAACAGACATGACCAGCCCCTCGTACAGAAGACATAGATGGCGCTGCTCACAGTTTGCTGCCGCCATCACCCGCATTGCAGCCAAACCCCGCTTGGCCTTTGTTATCACCTGGTCTATGTGCTCATTATAAGCAAGTGTAACAGAAGTAGAGTAGTAGGTGGGAAAAGGCTACGGCACGATTGAGCATCGGGGGAGAATGGGAAGAGAGATGCTCAAGTCGTGACGTAGTTGGTTGTCAGGGGGCAGTCAAGATCAGGGCCTGGAACTGGAAGGACGCCATGTTTATAGTACTTGCCATCAAATGTAAATAAACCTTATTTATATGAAACCAACAGTCTTTCTTAGTCCTTCACACTGTTATAGGACTAATTTTGGAGCCCACGACACAGGATTCGAACCTGGTACAACGCGAAGTCTCAAAATGCTGTCTACTGAGTAAGGTCGCGAAGTCTCAAAATGCTGTCTACTGAGTAACAACGCGGAGTCTCAAAATGCTGTCTACTGAGTAAGATCGCGGAGTCTAAAAACGAAGTAGCTCAAGATCCTTGGTCCGTTTGTGTCGATCGCCAGAAACAGAATTTCGGCACGGTTCTAAACAAGTATTGAACATAACAAAGCGCAGTTGGAAAAATGGCCAATAAGTTATCTGTGAGAAGTACAGCAACCAAAAGCCCGGCCAGGGGTGGTTGTCTGTAAGTCTTTTTCAAGACTTGATATTAAAATTTAATTGGCGTCAAGAAAAGGCTGAAGACCAACTTGCCATAACAGGTTGCAGCGCCTGCGATTGTCATCAAACCGGCGAGCATCAACTGTAAACACCATCCTAATGGCTCCTCTTGTCCATTACTCTGGCGAACGTGTCAGGAGTGTGCTGAAGCTCAAGTCAGTAAATCGATATCTCGAGCGAGCAGGAGTGTGCTGAAAGTCGGCCCAGTTTGATCGTGTCTTGAGCGAGCAAGAGTTTGGCTGAAGGGAAATCCAGTCTGATCGTTGTTTCAGGTGAGCAAGAACTTTTCAATAAGACAATCAAGTTCAGCCTCAATGTTAATAGGTTTTGTTCTGAGCGCTAACAACTGGAAAAAAGAACGTTGGTAAAAGACAATCAAGACAGCAAATAAATACCTCATTACTTCATGGATTGCCCCATGTTTTGTTGACGTGTCAGACTATCTCAGGGCTCTACTACAAATGAGAGCCGCTCGCTAATCCTTTTGGGCTCTGTTACGTATGAGTCGTTCTCAAGACGTCGATTTGATGTACTCCGTCTCAGAAGGGACCCAACCAAGGGTTGAAGTACTGTACTGAGGCATCCCAAGAAGAGAAACTACATTAGAAGAAGGAACGAACTACCTGAAGTGCGCGATTGGTTTCAACTAATACAGCGTTGAATTTAACCTGACGGCGAACCTAGGAGAATACGTCTTGCGTGGATCGAGAAACAAGAGTAGGGTAATTTGTACACCTATTAACTGATTGAACTGTTCTTACGGTATAAGTGATTTGTATTTCTTAAATTAGTAAATTACAAATGTGAAGTTGTTTGCTTGGTCTGTATAATAATATTTCAGCATGGCGGAACAAGACACCTTAGCACAAGTTTTGACGGGGGTAGGAACAGCGGTAGGTAGACTTAATACGGTTATTAAACAACAGGGAATGGCAACTGAAATTGTTAAGTTTAGTGGACAGGCCAGAGAGTTTAAGAAGTGGATAACTTCCATAGAAAAATATGCGTATTTGGTCTCGGCAACGGATGAAGAGAAAATGAGACTGGCTTATCAGGCGGCAACAGAACCGGTTTCGGATCATATAAGAAGAAAGTTAGAGGCTAGAGTAGATGAGACATGGGAACAATTTAAAGAGGACCTAGCACGAAAGTACGCGGAAATAACGGATCCACAACATGCCTTTTCGGTGTTGAGACAGGCTAAACAAAACAACGGAGAGACGGTACAATTGTTCAGCGATAGGTTGATTAACCTGGCTGAAGAGGCATTCTTAGGACAGAATGTACGAGGAGAAGAGGTGGAGAGGATGTTAGTAGGGATTTTTGTAGATGGCATAAAATCCGATGGTTTGAAATTTAAGCTGATGAGGGAAAACCCTGAGAGGTTATCACAAGCGGTAGATATCGCGGTACAAGAAGAAAATTTGAGACGTAGATTTAGATTGAGAACAGGACGAGAAATAGGAACAAGTCGAGAAGACAGAGTTGAGGAGCCTATGGAAATAGGACAAACAAGGTTCGGATGGAATAGGAGAGGAGGTATACAGACGTTACAAGGTAGAAATAGAAGTGATTATGATGAAAGAAGAAATATGAGATAGCCTAAAAGTGAGACAGTAGGCAACACAAATAAAACAAATATTGTCTCGTTTTTGTAATAACAGGCGTGTCCAGTCGAATACACAGGGTAGACATGACAATAACAGGTTGAGTAGGAATTTTGAAGGTAGACACAGGAATTTTACAGGTACAAGAACGCAGGAAAACCGGCGCCCTACCTATTAAAAAGGACCTGTGATAGGAGGGTAAATAATAAGGTCCCAAGGTTTAAAGAGTATGTTAATAATAGACATAGGGGGACGAATAGAGAATGCTCACAAGTAGATGAAGTCAAACAGTTTACAGTGAAGACAACAGATAATAGTTCGTGCATAATAGAAATAGGAAAATATAGAGTTCGTATATTAATTGATTCAGGAGCTCAGGTTAGTGTAATTAAAGAAAGTTTTTTATATAAAATAATGAGAAATTGTAGAATATTTAAGAGTCATAATAATCTTCACTCTGTTACAGGACAGAATTTACAATTAATTGGACAAACAATGATCAATTTTAAATTAGGAGGGATCAACGTAAGACATCTTTTTCAGGTAGTGAAAGATTTAAATAGAAACATGCTGATAGGAAGAGATTTTTTAATAAAAATGGAATAAGACTTTTCTTTGATTTACATAAATTAAAATTCAGGGACGTCTATGTAGATATGGAAGAAGACATGCATATATCAGCACTAGTTAGAGTTAAAATGTCCACGACGTTAAAAACCACAGTCGGTTAATTTGATACAAGCAAAGCTGAAGAGAAACCCATATTATGTGGCAGGAGACACAGTCAGAATCACTGAGTTGCAAGAGGAAGTAATTGATGAGCCTGGTTTGGAAGTTCCGGATGGAATAATAGCGTTGGATAAACATTTAACCTTTCCAGTGATGATTATCAACAACACAGGTAGAGAAATCAAATTATACAGAGGATGTGTGATAGCCAAACTAGATCATAACATTAGTAACATATAGGCAACGGATAGAGTAGAAAGGTCGGGAACAAGTTATTCAGAAACTTCTAGTGAAAGAGTTAATAACAGACGCGGACGCGGAAGAAGAGGGAACGTACAAATGGATGAATTGATCCATCCATCCAGAAGGAATACAGCCCAAATACATTCACTAGACAAAATGACAAGGGAACAAGAATTGTTGGCACAGTTAAAAGCTCCGCCAGAAAATAAGGAAGTATTAGAACAACTTATAAGGCAAAATCAAGATGTATTTGCAATTAATGATTTGGAATTGGGAAAGACACAAACAGTTACAATGGAAATAGATACGGGAGACCATCCACCAATTAGTTTAAAACCATATAGAACTCCATTGAGAAATAGAGAAATTGTATAAAAGGCAATAGAAGATATGTTGAAAGCAGGAATAATAACAAGATCGAAGTCAGAATGGTCATCTCCGGTCGTCATCGTAGCCAAACCTGATGGTTCGAGTCGCTTCTGCTGCGACTACAGGGCGTTGAACAAAATCACTAAGAATGTAGCGTACCCACTACCAGTAATTGATGATATTTTGGGGTTGCTTAATGGTTCTACATTCTTCACGACGTTAAACGCAAGATCAGGATTCTGGTGTATACCTATGTCGAGGGATGCTCAAAGAAGAGTGCTTTCTGTACCCATATGGGCTCTTACGAATTCTTACGAATGCCTTTTGGGGTCAAAACGGCGCCGTCTGACTACATGCTCTTAATAAATGAAGTGTTAGAAGGTATGCAAAGGTTTGCATTAGCCTATATAGACGATATTCTGATTTTTACGAAAGGAGATGTGAATGATCATTTAAAACATATTAGATTAGTATTTGATAGATTAAGAGTACATGACGTTAAATTGAAGCTTAGTAAGTGCCAGTTTTTAAAGACAGAAACAAAATATTTGGGTTATATTATAAATAGAGACGGAATTAAACCAGACCAGGAAAAGATAAAGGTTATTAAAGAATTACCTCCTCCAACTAACGTAAGGGAAGTGCGTGCGTTTATAGGAACTTGTGCGTATTATAGGCGGTTTGTCCCAGCGTTTTCAAAGATAGCAGAACCTATTACAAATTTAACAGGCAAATACGCTAGATTTAAGTGGGATGATGAGTGTCAAAAAGCGTTCGAGTATTTAAAAAACAGCTTAACACTGGTACCACTATTGACGCATCCAGACTTGAATAAACAGTTAATACTGTACACGGGATGCTTCGGACAATGCAATAGGAGCATGTTTGGTTCAACCATATGAAGGAAAAGAGTCTGGAATACCAGGGGTTAAAAATGAAAGGCCAATTTTACTTCTTGTCTCACAAACTTAGCAAGTCGCAACGAAATGGACGACTATTGAAAAAGAAGCATATGCTATTCATTATGCTCTTCAGAAACTAAATTACTACTTACATAACGCAAATTTTGTTATTAGAACTGACCATATGCCTTTAAAGTCTTTTTTAGAAGCTCCAGTGCAGAACAGGAAAATACAGACCTGGGCATTGAATCTACAGGGGTACAACACGAACATTGAATACATTCCAGGTAGGAGTAACACATGCGCTGATTTATTGTCTAGGATTCCGTACCCACAGTCATCAGGAGACACAGAAGGTGAAGCTGAACCAGAGATAGATGACCGAAACTGGCAAGTAAATATTTTAGATTCTGCCATAATAAATAGAGAAGAGTTTGAGAGTTTACCATCGGATCAAGAGTCTGAACATAAAGCAGAAGACCCACATTTAGCACAATTTAATATGAAAGAAGAACAAGAGTTGGATCCAAAAGTCTTACAAATAAAACAAAAATTGAGAGAAACGGAAGAGAACAAATATAAGAAGAATTATTTGGTTTTACAAGAGGATGGACAGTTATACTATATGTGTGAAAGGAACGAACAGCTAAGGAAATATATTCCAAAACATTTGGAAAATGAAGTTTTAAAAGCATATCACAATGAGAATGGACATCTCGGTCGTGATAAATTGGTGAAAGCACTTACGAGCAAATATTATTGGCCAAACTTGTTTAAATCTGCTTGCAAATATGTAGATACATGTGAAAAATACAGGTTAAGGAATATGAAAACAATTAAGTGTCCCTTACAAGATACAGATATTCCTCAGTTCCCAATGCAAAAGATTAGTTTAGATATATCGGGTCCTCACCCTAGAACATTGTCAGGAAACGTGTATTTAATTCATATAGTAGACATCTACAGTCTTTGGCCGGAAGTTTATGCAATCCCAGATAAAAGCGCAGATACTGTCATTAATATTTTTTTTACAAGAGTTCGTACCAAGATTTAGTTGCCCACAAAGTATACTTACGGATAATGGTAGGGAATTTGTAAATAAAAAATTCGAAAAGTTATTAAAAGATTTGAACATAAAACATATAAAGACCTCATATTATAGACCTTCTTCAAATGCTAGGAACGAGCGTCAACATAGGACATTGTATGATATCATAGCAAAGATTGTCGATGAACATGAAAAAGATTGGGATCTATTCTTAGGACCTGCCCTTAGCGCTATTCGCACAAATCAAAATGAGAGCACGGGGTTTTCACCATTCTATTGAATACACGGGAGAGAACCAATACTACCTATAGATAATCTATTAAAACCAAGACGGAAATATATGGGGGAAGACTTTCAAGAGACAATAATATAAGAAATGCATAAAGCACACGTAAGATTAAAGAATAATATAATTAAAGCTAGGGAAAGACAGAAAAAGTACAAAAATGTAAATACAAAATTACAAGAGTTTAAAGTAGGTGATAGAGTTTATTACAAGAAGCATAGAAGAAACTCTAAGTTTGATGCTCGTTGGATCCCAGGTTATTACGGTTTGGAAAAACTAGGTAATGTATCGTATACTATCAAGAACCAGGTCACAGGACATGTGGCAAGGGCACACGTTGAACACTTAAGAAGAGACGAGGATGAGATGGAAAATAATAATAATAATAATTATTATTATTATTCAGACACAAGATATTTAGATGAACAAGTCGTCAGAGGAGCTACAGTAACCCCAAGTTTTAGAAAAGATCCAGTACAAAATCAGTTACTAGCAACTCCAGGTTACGAAGATACTCAAGAACAGACGATACCGAAAACGATAGAAGAAGAAAATGTGAATGAAACTCATTATGATAGTATGGAAGAGGAAATAGGTGCTCCATTTAAGAATACTAGACAAGCAACGAAAAGAAGAATGGATAAACAAAGAGATAGAGAAGTGAAAAGACAGAGGAGGATTAGAGATTATTCAACAAGCGGGGAAGATATGCCTCTACTAGAAAGGTCCTTAAGAAATAATGATAGACAAATTAGATGGGATATTGAACAGAAGAGATTAGCGGCTGCTAACGAGAGACATACAGACGAAGAAGAAGAAATGGATGAAAAGTCAGAATCAATTAGTAGTATGGAAGAAACTAATAAGTTGTACGAAGAAGAGGATATTGATGTAGAGTTAGCACTTATTCAAAGAAACTTGGAGTTGTTGAAGAAGTGGAAACGTAGGAGATAGATAGATAGAGAATACTGCAGATGGCAAGTTATAAGTTTCAGGATTTAGAAGTGAAAGTGATGCTTGAAGAAGTATACGAAACGGTGAAAATGGAAAAGGATTCTATGGATATTTTTTAAAAGTGGTCTTGAGGAGTAGTTAAGCAGGGAGATAACTAATATAGAGGTAGGTTTGAGAGAGGCATGTATATATATTTTTTTTCTCTCTGTGATAGAATTGCTGGTTGAATTTATGTTTCTATTTCTTGACTTTTCGTAGATTGGACGAATTAGGTATTGGTACAATAAGTGGATGTAATCTATAGCAAATAGACAAGTTTTTTTTATTGGTGCTAGAAATGACGTGTTTAACTGTAATAATTAAGAAGTTATAGTGATGGTTGCTTCAAGGGAAATAATTGGCAGGCCGAGCCACAAGTTAATTGATAAGTAGAGGATGGCTGCTACATTGAGTTGACGTTGAAATAGTCGCCACATTAGGAATAGATAAAAGGAGTCAACCTGTAGTTTACAGTGCTTACTTAAGATGATATTCCGGATGTTATGATGTATTAAGAGTTAAGCTAGAAAAAGATAGAAAGTTATGAGGGGAGAGAATCAATGGTACGGTTATTGTTGATTATTGATTTTTTTTGTGTAGAGAGAACAGATATTGTTCTAAGTTAAGAAATTAGTCTGTAGTTAACAGATATACATACGTGGCAGCGAAGTGTTTTGTTTTCTCGGTCATAGAAATACTGGAATGATTTGTATAAATAGATATGTTCGTACGGGAGGCCAATGTTGGTGGGCCACTGTACGTAGTAATTTTAAGGGAGTTATATTTTTTTTGAAAATCGTGTTCTATTCACTCTGAGTTTTATGAGTCATGAGTCATATATAATATGTTTTTTTGCTTGAGTTGGTACTGTAAAATGATGGTTATTATTTGATTGTTTTATTGAGTCCGAGTTGCAATGCCTCATATATAATATGTTTTTTTTTGCTTGATTTGGTCTTGTAAAATGTTATTTGATAAATTGATTTAGAATAGGATTATTGTGTTCCAAATAGTTTGAGTACAAACTATTGGTCCGTAAAAGAGACCAATAGTGATAGGTAGAAATAGAATGTTTTATTCTGATTTGATAAAATGCATGTTATGTCATTTTAAAATATGTTTTCTTTGGATAATTTGGGGGAATGACGTCTTGTTTTGATTTTATTTCGTTTAAATGAGTGGTTTTGTATATTAAGTTACATTGTTAATGAATAGGTTATAAATTTAGTTAAGTAAGTTTAATTTTCAAATACATGGGGCTTTGTTTAAGGCCTTTCGTTCAGAAAAGAGTTAATAAAACTACTGGGGGATAATATAGAGAAATATTCTCTTTGTGAATATTAAGTTGCTTGAAGAGGTTCTTATAGATATGAACTGTTAGTATATATGAAGATATAAGGTTGGGGGAAGACTGTGAATGGCAGCATATAAGCGGGGATATATATAAAACGGGACAAAGAAGCAGGTCATGGGATGTATGGGGGCAAGATATAGGTGCTGTGAAAAAACCAGCGTGAATTATATTAAAAAAAGTGTTCATTGAATATGAACATTGGCAATGGGCTCGTGAGATATCGGAAAAATAGACAAGATTGTGGATAGCAATATAAGTGTTGTGAAAACTTATGTCAAATTTATTTATAGAGAACAAAGATCTATTTCGTAAGATGTATTTTAAAAAAATGTTTTACAAAAATTTTTTTTTATTGGCAAGGGAGGTAAATGTGAGTGTGTTAACTATTCATTACTGTGTGTAAATGTGGTCATGTTGACTATTCATTCTTTATACTTCTCACTCGGTGCGCATCGTTTCTTTACTTTTTCTAACTACATTGTTTCTGTCCATCTTGTGTTGTGGAAGAGTGAGGAATTTATAAGGTCAAAGGTATGATAACGATTTTACGAGCTGTTCTTATGATATGTATATTTTCTACAGGAACAATAAGGAGCCAAGAACGAGCCAGAAATATATAACTGTATAGTGGATGACTATATAGCACGGGAAAGAGTTAAAGAATAGAATAGTTACTTAAGTTGGAGTTGGTTTGGGGAAGGTTAGATGAAATGTGAGAGGTAAGAAAAAAAAAAGAGGGAATAGAGTAAGGGGATTAGGAGTAAAGATTTTTTCCTTTACAAGAAAAATTCTTTAATTAACATGGGGAGGTGTAACAGAAGTAGAGTAGTAGGTGGGAAAAGGCTACGGCACGATTGAGCATCGGGGGAGAATGGGAAGAGAGATGCTCAAGTCGTGACGTAGTTGGTTGTCAGGGGGCAGTCAAGATCAGGGCCTGGAACTGGAAGGACGCCATGTTTATAGTACTTGCCATCAAATGTAAATAAACCTTATTTATATGAAACCAACAGTCTTTCTTAGTCCTTCACACTGTTATACAAGGCTTCGATCAAACCGTATCCCCAGGTAATTCATTGCCTGCGTTCTTTCCACCGTCTCTGAATACAGCTTTACAGTTGGTGTTGGAGTGCTGACAATATGATTATTCAACGAGAACCAAGTCACTATTGCCTTTGTTGGGTTGACCATTGTCCCAGCTTCATCACACCAAGTACACTAAAACATCATCGGCATATGACAATGTCCTACCAGGTCCAATGATCTGCTCACTGGTGATTCTCACTGTGTAGGCGTTGAACAGTACCGGAGATAATGGTGATCCCTGTGGTAGGCCAGGATATATTGTTGTTGGTTCTGAAGTCCAACTGCCACATCTAAAAACTACTTTCCGTTGGAAGAGGGCTGCAGCGATCCAACTAAGGAGGAATGGACTTAAATTTGAGTTCAAGAAGCTGAAGCATTAAAAAATAAAATGGTACTCTGTTTTACGCGTCAAGATCAATCGCTGCAGCAAAGGTTTCAATACCTGAGTGGAAACCTTCATAGACATCATGGGCAAAAACTGCTGCATTCGTCCAGGTTTCTCTTTTTGGACGGTACCCACCCAGGGTAGGTGGGAAAACACCTTGCCTCTCTAGCTGGCTTGATATTTTCCTGACAATTAATTTCTCCAGCAGCTTGCCTATTGTATTCTGCATGGTTATAACTCGATATCCCTGAATTTTTGTGTGGTCTTTGCCAGGCTTCGGCAAGGGAATCAGATAGCTGTGTAACCACTCCTCCTTAATGCTAGCACTCCCTATACTGTTGTTGTACATGTCTGCTAGTTTCTCTAGCTAGTTGTCGGTACACCTATTGATGTCGTCGTATCTTATGCCATCAGGCCCTGGAGCGCTGGTTTTTGATCGTCGAAGCACAGCCTTGATCTCTTTCACTGTCACTGTGTCTTCATCCGAAGTGTTCTGGGCCTTGCACCTGTCTGAGATAACCTTCTTGGCAAGATTTCGGCCTCTCATGTCTGTTTGGTTGCTCTGCTCTAGATAACGTTCAAAGAGGGCTTTGCCCTTGTCCTCGTCAGTCCTCTGCCAGATGAGGTCTGCACCTTGGAAGTCAGAAATGCTCTTATTCTTGACTACCCCACTCATGCTTTTATGTAGTCGCCAGAACAATATCAGTGACTTGTCTGTGCTTACTCTTTGACACACCTCTGCCCATTTTTCACTTTTAACTACCTTGACCAGTTTTTTGAAATAGCTTACTTTTGTGTGTATCTCTTTTGCTAAGTGAATGCAGGGACTAGGATGGCCATCTCTGTTCTTCTTGGCATTTTGTCATCTCCTTACAGCACTACGCTTATCCACCCAAGCCTTCTCCACCTCGAAATTCCACCAAGGTGGCTGGTCCCAGCTTTTTTTCCTGCCCTGAAGCTTTCTGCGCTTGTCACGTCTTATTTTACTCACGACATCTTGCCCTGTACTGTCATACTGGAAAGTCTTGACCTTTAGCTTGTGCTGCCTGGTTCTGCCTTTCTCAAGCAATATGCTGCAAGGGTGGTGGTCGCTGCCGTGGTGTCCTAGGACACCCCATCTACACATTTTAGTGAGTGAAGGAGAAACCAGCCCCAGATCAATAGCATTGTCCTCATCGCCTGGACGGCTTGCTGTCATGGTGACATATCCACTGTTGATACAAACCAGGTCAATGGTTTCAAGTGCAGTCTCGAGCTCCTCCCCCTGTGTGTTGGAGGAAATGTTTCCCCATGATCTGCCTTTAGCGTTGAAATCGCCACAGAAAATAACATTTCTTTCGTGACCTAATATGTCACTTAAGCACTGGAACTTCTGGGAATCCATACTCGCGTTGCGGGGATAAACATTAACCAACACGAATGGTAGACTGGATTGAACTCTTAACGCTTGTATTTGTATATCGTCACTGTCCCAACTGGACATGTCTAGCTCTGACGCCATCATGCTGTCGCGAATGAGAATCGCCATTCCCAGATGTCGTCTGTTGTAGAAACATTTGAATTCGGAGTAGCTGATCACCCAGTCTCGTCTCCTTGAGCGCTACAATGTCATTCCTATAAACAAGGGTTTCTAGAATAAAGCCCCCCTCTGCCATGTGTCCACCGTGACGAGGTAGAGGGGCTTGCGCGTTACAATGACCCCAAGAGCTATGCCGACTGTAGTACAGCTACTGGTAGGGTCACCCATGTCGGACAGGTCAAGGGAGAGGGACCAGACGAAGAGACACACAAACCTGCTGCCTTGTAGGTAGACTGGGAACAGTCAAAGGCTAGGGAAAGCACCCCGAATAAATGCTTGTCGAAATCGGATGTACTGAGCCACGGGCTTGACAAAGCAGTGCAACGTAACTTAATTCCTGATGTCACAAATTAAAATTAATCGTTATGGTGCTAATCCCGCGAAGTCCCATCAGGCGGTGATAGTGCCGGGCCCCCTGCCTCGAGGGGGTCCACCCATGACTACTGGTGGTCACCTTCCCCTGTGCTGTGGAGTCAAGGCACAGAGGAGTAGGTTAAGAGCTATTGACCAAACACCCCGGACACTCAACATACTACAGTGGAATGCCGAAGGAGTTTATAACAAGAAAGTCTCCCTAACACAGCGTCTTCATAAAGATAGAATAGATGTGGCATGTATTCAAGAGACACACCTCAATGCCAATCGCAAATTCTCAGTCAGAGGATACCAGGCCACACGTTTTGACCGCGAAGGACACAAAGGAGGAGTTCTAATACTTACACGAAATACAATACCTTGCAGCGAAGTATCTGTGATCTCTGACAACCAAACGGAAATTATAGGTGTTGATATAATGATAAAGGATGTGAAAATAAGAATTTACAATCTGTATAGCCCAGCAGATAAGGACCTTACACTCTCAAACATGAAAATAACTGACACAAACTGCATTATTGTCGGAGACTTTAATAGCCGTTCAGAAAGATGGGGATACCCAGATACTGACAAAAGAGGAGATGAAGTGGAGGACTGGGAAATAGACTCAAATCTCCATCTACTCAACAAAGCGGATGACACACCGAGCTTCTACTCCAGAAGATGGCTTACCACTTCTACTCCAGACTTAGCTTTCTGCACAGGAGACATCCTCCACAAAATCGATCGCCATGTGCTTGACCAATTAGCAGGTAGTGACCACAGACCAATCAAGCTTGTAATGAATATGGAGTATGTTCCACAGGAGCAAAAGCCTTTGCCTCGCTGGAATTACAAACGAGCAGATTGGGACAGATTTGCCATACTAACAGACAAATATTGTGAAAACATAAATGCACGATATGGCAACATGAAGCAAATGGTAGAAAGTCTAAACAGAGCAATAATACAGGCGGCCACTGAGTCTATTCCTAGAGGAGCGAGGAAAAATTACAAACCATACTGGACTGAAGAACTACAAATTTTGGAGGACAAAGTTGAAGATGCCAGGAAGACAGCAGAGAGAGAGAACAAACAACTGAAGCGAACATCTCTCTCAAAGCCATCTCAGCAAAATATAAAAGAACAGTAAATCAAACAACAAGAGATTGTTGGAGGGAAAAAACAGAAAACCTGAATTTTGATAGGGATGGAAACAAACTATGGAAACTAGTGAAAGCCATGAACAATGAAGGACCTAGAAACAAAAAAATAACAATTAAACAAGGAAATGCCTTGCTTACAGGAAAAAAGGCTGCAAATGCACTAATGGAACACTATGCCAGTGCAAACCACATTGATTTTACAACCGAACAAAGGAAAGCAATCAAAGACAAACAGATACATCATAGTAATACAGAGACAGCAGCAGAATATATGATGGCAAATCTAACAATGGAAGAAATGGAACAGGCAATGAATACCCTAAAAAAGAAGAAATCACCAGGAAAGGATGGAATCACAAATGAAATGCTATTAAGACTACTAAGGCAAAAAAGGAAACTACTAGTAGTCCTAAATTACAGCTGGAAGAGAGCAATAGTCCCAAAGGTATGGAAGGAAGCTATACTAATACCAGTCCGAAAGAAAGGAAAAGACCTGGAAGTACCAAATGGATATCGACCTATCAGTCTACTTGGCTGTGTAGGAAAATTAATGGAACGCATTATCAATGGCAGGCTGTGACATGTTAGATTGATGACAGAGGACCTAGTTAGTAGTGTTCTCTGGAAATATATCTTGAATAATAAATATACAAGATAAAGGATATGATTTTGCACGTTTTGTCTAGAGGTCTCTTAAATGAGATAATCATTCCCGCAATAGCCTTTTTGGAGAACCATTTTTCTTTGGCTCAACCCCCTCTGTGAGACTACCATGTATCTACACAGAAATTTATAAAAGAAGTAAAAGGTTCCCTCAAGACCAAAAGGAGATCTGGACTATTCGCCACAGAACAACTGAGGATCTACTTCACTCATCATAGTGTTGTCAGTGTGCTATTCGTCCGTCACATTAGATCTTCCCTTATTTATTTTGTGTCAAAAGTGACCTATATCAGTTGTCCAATATATCTTAGGACTTTGGGTTTCAATAGTAACAAACAAACTCAACAATAACTGTACATCACATCTGTTGAACAAGACATCTACATGACAGGTTCTCGACAATAGTGGGACATACATTCACATCGAATTGTTTACACCACAACTGTACAAGACATACATCATGAGAGATACTTGACAATATACAGGACTTTTCACAATATCTGTCCAACCACAGTAACTTAAGACATCCATCAGAGACAATACTTGACAGCAACTGTACAAGACATTCTCCTGAGACATGTACTTAAAACACTGCTTCATTAAATACACTTTATTGAGCTGATGGTGAGTCGAGTGATGACCATTGTTACATCTCCTGTCATGTCAACACTTCAAAAAAAGGTACATAAAATGTACAAAATTTGTCACACATGCATGTAGATAAACATGATACAACCCCTCCCCATTACCCCACCACCCAATCACTAACTCTCCTCCTCCTCCTCCTCTCCAACTACAACACTGATTCTCGGTAGTTATCATCAGTCTCTGTCTCTGGGAAGTTTTCATGAAAATCCTATTTCTGGGAAACTTAAGGAAGGAACTACTGTTCTGGATCCGTTTGCACCCTGTTATCCTCAGCAACTGAGGTTGGAAAAGATCCAGGTAGCAGATTTCCTGTAATAAGTCCCATGGCAGATCATTTCCTCTTGAGAACAAAATTGGTGGTGATGACAAAGTACTGAATCTCCCTGTTGACCAGACTGTCTGTGAAAACTGTCACTGGGACTTCACATATCCAGTCCACCTCACTTACTCTTCAAGTCTTCATTCTTAAACACTGTGTGAGCACCAGGCTGGAGATTAACCAAGACAAGTCCTAGCCAAACAATCCATTGCACTAGTCATTTCACCAGTCTTCTTGAATGGGGTTAACAACCAGAGACTTGTTTTCGTTCTCAGATGATTCTGATAATTATGATCACTGTCAGGATCATTATAAGAGTCACTATACTTCTAATCATTGAAGTCTTCAGAACTATTCCTCTCCCTTTGACATTCAGCGGTTGGAGCTGAGATTAAATCCTCCAAGACATTCCTGTATTTTGGAATTCTAGGAAAATGAATAAGTATTCCATTTGGGGCACAGGTTTAAAGGCTGGCAATTCAGCTTGTGGTCATCTGTGATTTTCCCTAGGATACTTATAGGGAGTTGGTTCTGGATTTAGGGACTACTGGTTAGTTGTCCCAGATGATATATGAAAGCCTCTCCACCATCCTTTTTGTCCTCTGTTGATATACAAAATGGCACAACATATCTTTACATGTGTTAAAAGATAATGTTATCATACATCAACATACACAGATTGGAGATGGGGAGGTTAAGGGTGAGTGTTGTCCAAGCACACCTCTCCTTGTTGATAATGAAGTGTAGTTCACTTGGATGTACTGTGGGTGATATGTTTTATTATTCACCTCTATCTGTGGTAATCACAAGCCTATATCCTGAGACAGGGGTAGCCTACACAATTACAAGCATTTTAAGGCAAGCAGCATGAGCAAGCATTGTGACATAGCAACATGAGACAGGCATTGTGAATCAGCAACATGTACATCATACTATCACCATCATCATGTGTCCTTTCCCCACTGAGTAATGTCCATATCTACCACAGCAGGTAAAGAAACCAAATTGCATGAGCAATTGTTCACATATGCACCAAAGCACATATGGGAAAAACATGTTTAGTCCTTGTAAATTTGCATGAGCCATACATTATATTCAGCCAACTAAGACACAGGTTCACACACCTATGGTTCTCTTAAGAACCAACCAACAGTAGAGGTACCAGTGTAATACTTCAGAGAGAAATTGTATTAATTCTCTTGAGCATATAGCCACCAGGCATCACATGAACTTTGCAATTCTGGCGTGCCACACACGTCCCGCTTACATGTGGATATTGAAGCATCTTTCCTTCTACTAGATGTGAGAGGCTACTTATCAAATCACCAACTCACTCACTCCAACATTCTCAGCATTTACAAAGGAACTTGTACATGTTTACATCACACATTCCAACTCAGACTGCCAAATGTGAACGTGCAAGAGCAGTGTACAGTCGGATTAAGAATGAGTTATGCTAGGCATTTAGAAATGCACAAATGGTTTGCGAATTTGCATTGAGTGTCGTTTACAATCATCAAGCTTACGCAACCAGTCACAACAGAGGAATGATATGCACTTGGAGTATTACAGCGTAGAAGACCTGACAGGTTGAAGATGCAGTGTTCAGAATACTGGCACACAGAAGTTCTGTTTTCACTTTCACATTTTCTTCATAAAATACTATTATATTCTTCTCTTTCGTTCACTAGGCATAAATACAACATTTAAGTATGTTTTAATGTGGTACCTGTTATCCAGAGAACAATATATTATAGAATCTTTCAGGGCATTTTGGGTTCCCACATCACAAATAGCTACTGCTCCTGATGGAATCCCGCTTCAAACTAATAGATATTCAAATGTGGCCTAATGAATAGCGTAGGCTGCCACGTACCAGCCAATGAAAAGACAAGCGTCTATACCGCTGCCCTCCCCCAACTCGCTCTGGAACATTCGAATCTAAGAATAGCCCTTCTATCTGGGATGGTCCCCGTTCAGACTTAAAGTATTTTTATGAATGTGTCGGGCTGAGAATGTGGGGGTCTGATCCATCATGTTACACAGGCTAAAATGGCATCTGGAAGAAAATAAACTTTTAACACCACACCAAGCAGGATTAAGAAAGTACAGATCCACTGAAGATCAAATAACCTATATAGCTCAGGAAATAGAGGATGCCTTACAAGACAAAAAACACACACTAGCGGTTTGGATAGATTTAGAAAAAGCATTTGATAAAGTATGGAAGGAAGGACTGAAAGTAAAACTGCAAAAAATGCATGTTTGTGGGAAAATGTATAAATGGATCAGCCACTACCTTGAGAACAGAACTGCCAGGACAAAAGTACAAGGACAAACCAGCAAAATGATGCTGTTGGAGCAAGGTGTCCCCCAAGGAGGAGTTCTTTCACAACATTATTCCTAGCGTATATAAATGACATCACATAAAATTTTCCAGCCAGAGTACACACATCCTCCTTTGCAGATGACCTAGCCATATGGACATCCGAAGAATATATTAGTACAGCTAACAGCAGCATACAGCAAGCCTTATTAGCGCTAGAGGACTGGTCAAAATCATGGCTAGTGAAGATAAGTGAGGAGAAAACAACATGCACAGTGTTCTCCCTCTCAAATAAAACTCGGCAACCTAAGCTGGTATTGAATGGAAAAATATTGCGCCACGAAGAAAATGCAAACTATCTAGGAGTCACCTTTGATCGTCGCCTGACATGGAAGACACAGGTTGAGAAAAATCGAACAAGAGCAAGGCAAAGAATGGCAATCATGAAAAAGCTTGCTGGTACAACATGGGGAGCAGATGAGAAAGTTCTCAAGAAGTTATATACTGGACGGGTGAGGCCAGTACTGGAATATGGCATTGCAGCTTGGGCAACAGCAGCTAAGTAAAACTTTAACAAAATAAGCAGAGTCCAAAATCAAGGAATGCGAATCATAACTGGAAGCCTGAAGACAACGTCTATTAATGAACTAGAAAAGATCACTTGTTTACAACCAATGCAGGATAGAAGAGATAGCAGAGCCCAGCAACAAGCAGAAAAATTTAGAAGATTGACAGACCACTCTATGTACAACAGATTTAATGGTTTTGGAAAGGGAAGACTGAAGCGTAGCAACTTTGTAGAAACTGCAAAACGAAAGATTAGGGTAGATCCCATACTTAACATATCAACAGTCAAACCCATTTACAATGCACACAAGTTTCCAGCTTGGAGACAACAGCAACTGCCTGAGATGATAGAAAACATCCCTGGTATTGAAAAAAAGAACACTCAGAATGAAACCGAAATAAGAAAAATAACCCTAAACCACATAAAAGAACATTACCCAAGCAACAATTGGACTCATGCATATACAGATGGATCAGCCAAAAATTCAATAGAAAATGGAGGAGGAGGAGGAGGAATTCTTCTAAATTTAAAAAATGGAGTGAAAAAACACAGTCAGTGGCAACTGGAAAATTTTCAAGTAACTTCAAAGCAGAGGTAGAAGCTATGAAAACTGCAGCAGAAATGCTCTTGATGGAGGAAAATAAAGAGAAGCAAATAGCTATCTTCACAGATGCAAAGTCGGCTGTCTCAATACTGAAGAGCAAAAGCAGCACATAACTGGCTGACCTAAGAGCAGCACTCCATGGTCTATGCCAGAAATCCAATAAAGTTATAATACAGTGGATCCCATCACATTGCAGTATACCTGGAAATGAAGAGGCTGACAGACTAGCAAAAGAGGGTGGACAACTACCACAGCCTGACATAGACATAGCCTATAATGAGGCAAAGAGGCTTATAAAAAGCACTTATAGAACCATGGTGGACTCCGAGGTGGTCTGCATAAATGATGGTAGGCCGACTAGAATGGCAATGAGGCCTGGCGATGCAGATACTGCTATTGATTTGGCACTTGTCTCCCAGTCATCAGTCCTTGATGTAAGGTGGACTGTTTTGAATGATCATGGGAGTGATCACATGCCATGCTCAGTCCTGATCTCTAAGTCCAGGAAAGTTAAGGCTGGGAGAGCGCGAAAGACCTTTCGGTATGAGCGGTGCGACAGCCTTCTTGGACGCCTTAGACATGGGGCATGCAACAGGACTGTTAAAACTCCTTTTTTGCAGCCCCCATGGTGGACCCCAGAAGTAGACAATGCGTGGAAAGCAAAGAGAGCTGCAGTGAAGCAGCTAAGGAAATTGCGACAGACACCCCCAAGCTCACGAGAGGAAGTGGACATAGCGGAAAATGACAAGAAAGACAAAGTGGAGGCTTTCAAGCGATGTGCTGCAGAGGCCAAGAAAGTAAAATGGGAATGCTTTATGAAGGAGATTGGAGGTGATAAAACACTGCATAAATTCTGGAAACTGTACAGACAAATGCAAAGAAAAGATCGGCCTATGACAGTGGGAACAATTTATAAAGAGGATGGGGTACGCTTGACAACAGACAAGGAGAAGGGGGAGGCATTTCTCCAGAGATTTTTAGAGCAGACCAATCATAGTGATGCGGATACCAGGGAAGCAGTTAGAGTGGAATTATCTGGCACAATAGAGAATATGCCTTACGAAGACATCATACTGTTTGAAGATGTTAAACATATTTTGCAGAAGGCAAAAGACACAGCACCAGGGCCTGATGGTGTCAGGTATGGCCACATGAAGGCTTTGAGCGATGTAGACCTGAAGGAGATGGCCGGCTGCTTTAATCAGAGCATTAGGACAGCGTCAGTACCGCGGGATTGGCTGCATAGCTATCTCATCCCTCTCCCAAAACTATACAAGGATCATTCAAAGCTTGGCGGCTTTAGGATCGTCGCCCTTCAAAATACATTTGGGAAGGTTTTAGAGAAGATAGTCGCTGTAAAGCTGCAGGATTTTTTGGAAAGGGGGAAGCTTCTTCCAAGAGGCCTGGGGAGCTACAGGCCAGGAAAAGATACCTGGTCAAATGCAGCCACCTTTGCCTTTGACGTTTATGAGGGGTTTCAGAGTAGACAGGAAACGATGGCGGCAGCGCTTGATCTCGAAGATGCGTACAATAGAGTTCGCTATGATATTTTGATGACCGCACTTATGGAGAAGGGGGTCAATCCCTGGTTGGTGAACTGGATAGCAGCCGTCCTGCATTCTCGTCAAGTTGCTCTCCGTCTAGGCGCATGGACCTCAGAGCCACAAATTTTAACCCCGGGACTGCCACAGGGATCTGCAATCTCACCGGTGCTCTTTAATGTGTATACGAGCAAGATTGCATACCTAGAAGCACCAGGGGTTGGAAGGATTCTAACATTTGCAGATGATATTCTTGCATACAGGCAGCGGAGAAATAAGGATCAAACAGCCCAGGAGCTACAGGTGACAGTGGACAAAGTGATTGACTGGTGCACTGAAATGAGTGCTGTCATTAACCCGGAAAAGGCGGCGGTGTTGTGGTGCTCTCTGGACAACAGGATTGTGAGAGATGATACCCCAAGCCTCATGATAGATGGTAGAAGCGTCAACAGAGAGAACAAACTGAAGTATCTGGGAATCACATTTGACAGGAGTCTGTCCTTCAAGGACCATGTGGAGACGGTTGTGACAAGATCTCAAAAGGGACTCAATGCGCTTAAAACTATGGCTGCAATGGACACTGAGCAGAGAATGCTCTTCACACTATACCAGCACTTGATCCTCTCAGTGATTGATTATGGACTAGGAATGCTTACTGTCTCAAAGAGTCAGCTGGTGAAATTAGAGCTCATACAGAATGAAGCGATGCGAGTCATTCTGGGATGCACCAGAGACACCCCAGTAGTGTGTATGCGTTACATTCTTGGTCTGCCTACTGTTGCTAGTAGGCACAAGGTGATGCAAGCGAAGGCATACCTCAGAGTAGCTGCAGACACAGATTACCCGTTGCATGAGGCGCTGGACGTAGTTAAGGGTCAGAGACTGATAAGAGGGAAATCATGGATGGCTCAGGCGGAGGATACGATCAGACAGGTGTACCCCTTGGAGAACATCAGGCGAGAAGAGGAGTGGGTCAGAGTGCCAGCCGTGCAGTCAGACTTGTGCAGAGTTGTAATAACATTGAGCCGGGAGTGCAGGGAGTGGCCAGCAGGGGCAACGGAAGTGGAAATTCAGCAACTAATTCAGGAAAATTCTCGCCCGGGTGATGTGATTATCTACACGGATAGGTCAGTATTGAGAGGTAGGAGAAGTGCCTGGGGGTTCTTGGCAAAAACTAATGGTCGGCGTTTGGTGCAGGAGAGATTGGCGTATGATAACACTACATCTAGCTTAAGAATGGAGGTGGAGGCGGTCAGTGCAGCTTTCCGCTGGATAGAAAACACGATACATACACACATTGTGATTGTAACTGACTCAGAAAGCATGCTGAGAAGGGTGAGAACAGGCAGGCTTCGTGCAGAGTGGCTTGCTTCGCTTCGGAGGTCACGGGTAGTAAGCATCACCTGGATCTTTTCTCCTGGGCATGCCGGTGTGCTGGGGAATGAACAGGCGGACAGATTGGCTGGCTCTGCAAAATTTGGTGGAGTATTGATGCATGACAAGGCAGACGTGGTTGCGGCCTTGTGAGAGCACGTGTACACCTCGGAGGAGCAGATGGAGCACCATGGTCTGGTAAGAATGAGACAACGAGGTGTGACGAGGGGATCTGGCCGACGCTTGGCGCTCAGAGGAAAGGCGAGACGGACATATAATCAGATTGCTACTGGAACTATTAGTGTTGGAACTCTTCGCTGGCTGCTGAGGATGGGGACGGAGCGCTTATGGGAATGTCCTGAATGTTGTGATGTCGGTTCCTAAATCAATCAATCAATCAATCAATGGGAATCAAATCAAATCAAATCAACTTTATTAGGGTCACAAATTGGGCGCGCAGGCCCGTCTTACATTCGGCCCTTCCAATCACTCGTCTTTCGTTCATCAAGAGCATTATACATTTACATAGGAAGAAAAATAAACATTGTGAAATGAATGTTGTAAACATAAACAAGGCTTATTACCATGTTATGAGGCCCATCTCCCACTTATCCATACATCACCCCACCACACACACACACCCCCACCTACCCACACACGCACACCAGGGACACATACATACTCCACCAACCGACCCATCCCCCTCGCGCACATCCCCCACCCACACACACACTACCCTCATCTGATCCCCCAACCAAAATACACTCGCCACCCACAAACATTCCCCCACTAACCCACACATCCCACGCCCATCCACATCCTAACCCACACATCCTCTCCCCACCCACACCTCAAACCACCCATCCCCCAGCCACATCTCCATCGACCACATATTCCCCACCCACGCACACAATCCCCTACCAACCCACACATCGCACATCCACTCACACATCCCCAAACCATACACACACATCCCCACCAACTGACATGTCCCTACCCCCCACACACACACACATCTCCCTAACCACCCATACATCCCCAAACCACTCACACACACCCCACCACCCACACATACAACTTCCACCCACCCACACATGCCTTAACCCAATCCCCCACCCGCACATCACATACACCCCCTACCACGCAATATTCCCAACCCACGCACCACACACACATATTCCTCACCAACACATCCCCACTTACACACCACACACATATCCCCCACCCAGATACCACACAATATTCCCACCCTCACCCACACAGATACCTTACCCATGGTATGTCAGTTACAAAAGCGTCCCAGAGGCAAGAAATGAATACTGCTTGGATAGCAAAACCATTACGTAGAAAGTCTGAATCAAAAGCCCACTGTGTGGGCTTCATAAAAGGTGGAAAAGTGTCCTAGTGGCACGAAATGGAATATAGCTTGGATAGCAAATCCATTACGTGGAAAGTCCGAATTGAAAGCTCACTGTGTGGATGTCATCTGCAGACTGCATACTTCTGGTTTCCGGAAGAACAGCCTATGGTGAACGGAAGGCCCAATATACGGAAGTGAGGCTAAGCAGCCATGTGCAGGACGTGACGATTCCTTGGGTGAGCCCAGTACCAGAGCGCCGTGTGTCGGCTCTGCAAATATGGAAGCCTCCTTGGATGGCGGGGAATGCCCATGGTCTGCCCCTGCCTACCCTTGAGGGCTGACCAGGATGTCTTTGGCTGTTCTATATGGGCTAGCTGGGATGGGGGATGACACCACAACAGTGAGAGTCAAACGTCCTAAGAAACCCCCGGGAAGGTTAACCCGGTCAACAAATGCCCGCAGAAGTCGGATGTGTCGGCCTAACGGCGCAAGAACGCAGCTCTGCTGTAAACAGGCACAACGCAATCACGTCCGAAAGAAAAAAAAAAACTCCGGATGAACGCAGAAGAAGAAGAAGAAGAAGAAGAAGAAGAAGAAGAAGAAGAAGAAGAAGAAGAAGAAGAAGAAGAAGAATAGAGCCCCGTTGTTTTACGCTGGCGCAGTTCCAATACAGAATACGGATATTCCTGAGTCCCAGGCGGTCACACTTGAGTCTAAAAAAGCCTTAAACCACCACACTTACCTTGTCGTTTGCGGCCTGCCCAGCGCCAACGTCGCCTCGTTAGGTTGACTGCCGACCGCTTGGAGAACACACGTTGTTCCGCCATGTTGAAAAACCGAAAACCACAGAAACCACACACGATTCGAAAAATTCATTCAGGGATTGCTTCGCTCAATGCACGAAACTCCGTAGCATCGGCGCAGATCTTGAGTAGACACTCCTGGTTTTACATCCTGGCACACAAATTACACTCAAGAGATGAATAAATCCATCTCCTACGCGAAAAAGTTAACGATCACAAAACAACACGACCGTCAATCGCCATCTTGAAACCGGAACCGCCAGTCAACAACAGCGCTGGGATCTTCAGGAATCCTGCCGCAGCATGGCTGGGAAGGCACACTACCTACTATAACACTATGGCTGGTTTGGTTTTCAATGAACATATTCGCAAAACCCATTTAAATAAACCTATAGTATATACAACAATAAGAAAGAGGCAAACAGCTTTCTTTGGTCATGTGATGAGAAGAGAGGCATTGGAGAACATCGTGAAAACTGGAAAGATCGAGGGGAAGAGAGGCAGAGGCAGACCAAGAGAAATGATGATGGATGGATTGAGACGGCGAAGTTGATCCAGAAAACCAAACACCGAGATCTGTGGAGTCATGAATGCCTACGCCAGTCGGCATGGCACTTGATGATGATGATGATGATGATGATGATGATGATGATGATGATGATGATGATGATGATGATATGTTCTTATATCTCCTCCATTAGGTAATACATGGGGTCTCTCTGCACAGTACACGAACTAAAATAGCTCTTGATTTAAACCGTTCTGAACAAAGACGACGAGACTCGAAATAGCAGCACAGATTCAAATTGCTGAGCCTTACAAAACTAAAACCAAGAACTATTGTCACGAAAAACGAAACTGGAACGTTACGTTTTCAGAGCTGAAGCTGATTCATATTTAGCTAACTTACATTCATGCAATGAATTCAGAATTCGTACGGGGTGTCATGTGACAAAGAAAATACGGTTTAAGATCATTTAACGCATATTTTGGTGGCCCTGCGCCTGTAGACGCAAGAATATACGGCCGAGCATGTCAGCTTATGCTTCCTCTATCTGCTCCCTCCCTCCCTCCCTCTAGACCAGTGTTTCCCAACGTGGGGCCCACGCCCCACAGGGGGGCAATTCGATTGTTAAGGGGGGGGGGGGGGGGGCAACTTGAAAATGGAAGAAATCGGCTGTATATAACAAAACAAGGAAACTTGAGACTGAAGATAACTAAATTGGAACCTGACATACAATCTCTTTTCAGCAACCATCAAGTGCAAGGATCTCACTAAATTTGAATAATAAGTAATAATTAAAATAATATAGAAAAATCTTTCATTAAAATTATTTTGTACTTGAATTTCAGTTCTCCATTATATGTTTTGAAAATTTACTTACTGTGTTTGCTCAATAATTTCCTAGTGATTTCTTCCTAAAACCTATCGGTCCTTTGGCTAGGATCGGGTGCATTTGCTGCTCTCCCCCCAGTAGTGCGTCTGGTCTGGTCGGGGGCCGGGATGATCAAATAAACACCCATCACATATCTTGACCTTAGATGTGGGCCTGGTGGACCACTGTGGGCAATAGCTCACAATGAGACTAAGGGTCCACACAAAAAAGGGGGATTCGGGGGAACCAGCTTGTCCGGGGTAACCGCCCCCCCCCCAAAAAAAAAAAAAAAATTCACCCCACACACAGGGGCGCGGGACTTGGGGGGGGGGGGGCGGGGCTCTGGCCCCTCTGGGAACCGTGAGCCCTTCTAACGATAAAAAAAATTCAAGTTTCTTTAGTGAACATTTCAATTTTTGAATATTAAAAATGATGTATATGTTGGGGGGGGGGGGGGGGGGGGGGCATAAGAAGTTTAGAAAGGCTTAGGTGGGGCATGGCACAAAAAGGTTGGGAAACACTGCTCTAGACTGTACAGTTTCATTCAGGAAATTTTAAAAAATGAGCCGGGAAACGCTACGTCTTCAAACGGATATCTGAAACTGGCGTGTCCTACTCAGGTTGATTTCCTTGACAATTTTACATTAAGTAATTTACACTCCTCGTGGCAGAAAGGAGACGAGCACTAGCTATTACACTTCCGGTGTGCTGATGGCGGGTTGGGGTGGTTAATTATTATGAATTGAAAATGGTGCTCAGCAAATATCGTGTTAACATTAAATTAGTGATACTGTAGAGTCCAGAAACACGGAGAACGACCAGAACTATCACACATAAACTACAAACATTCACTAATTGGTGCCTCCTCAAAGTAAAAGGAACAATTGGTTTGACAGAATGGCAAATGTGGGGCTCATAGAGAGAACTAGACAAATACCAGTGTGGGGCTCATAGAGAGAACTAGACAAATACCAGTGTGTGGCTCATAGAGAGAACTAGACAAATACCAGTGTGTGGCTCATAGAGAGAACTAGACAAATACCAATGTGGGGCTCATAGAGAGAACTAGACAAATACCAGTGAGCCAAGAGGTGAGGGACAGACGCTGGCACTGAGCAAAACTGAGAATAGTGTAACTAGAAAGGCATTTGTCTGGAACCCACAGGGCAACAGAAATAGAGGAAGATCCAAAAACTCACGGAGAAGTGACGTAGAGATAAACATTAATAATATGGGGGGAGGGGAGGGGAGGGGGCATGGATGGGGCTGCTGGGGTGGGAGAGATTTGAGTGAGTTAGTTGAGGGTCTTTGCCCTTGTGTCACAATATGGGATAACGTGTCACAATAGAGGGTAATGTGTCACAATATGAGATAATGTGTAACAATATGGGATAATGTACCACAATAGGGGATAACGTGCCACAATAGGGGATAACGTGCCACAATAGGGGATAATGTATCATAATATGGGATAATGTGTCACAATATGGGATAACGTGCCACAATATGAGATAACGTGCCACAATAGGGGATAATGTATCATAATATGGGATAATGTGTCACAATATGGGATAACGTGCCACAATATGAGATAATGTGCCATAATATGGGATAACGTGTCACAATATGAGATAACGTGCCACAATAGAGAATAACATGCCACAATAGGGGATAACGTGTTACAATAGGGGATAACGTGTCACAATAGAGGATAACGTGTCAAAATATGGGATAACGTGCCACAATAGACGATAACGTGCCACAATAGGGGATATGTATCACAATATGCGATAACGTGTCACAATAGGGGATAACGTGTCAAAATAGGGGATAACGTGTCATAATATAGAATAACGTATCACAATAGGGGATAATGTGCCACAATAGGGGATAATGTATCACAATATGGGATAACGTGTCACAGTAGGGGATAACGTGTCACAATAGGGGATAACGTGCCACAATAGGGGATACAGGGTGAAAGAAGAAGAAACACCGTGTGAATTTAACACCGCCATCTGGACTGGAAACACGGGGCTCAGCTGTTCAGAAAGAGCACACGGTTTAGATTTGTCTAATCTGGGTCTTCAGAAGACGAGATACTTTCCTGAAAGAGAACACTGATAAGGAAGTTTTAGAACAGCTCGGTATAAATTGGGTTCTACCGAAGGAAATACAAATAAGGAAAAACAATTTACTAGTCATACACAAATTCACAGACTGGCACTTATAGAAGTAGTAGTAGAAAGAAATAAAGATTAGAGGGCACACTACACAACATAAACATTGAAAGTTATACTAGTTGTCATACCGGGATTCGAACCTGACACCTCCAGGTGACGACACGTCATGCTTTAGGAACATGTGACCTTCGATACATGGCCAGCTCGACATCTCTCAGTGACCTCAGGGGTTCCACAACACTTCATACACTGATCATATCAAACGACATAAAATTGTGCTGAAACTCATATTGACAGGACAAATTGGGGGGGGGGGGGGGGGGGGGGGGGGTAGAAACACCAATGATATAAGTGGCATTATATGATTATAGAACCAAGTGAGTATCAAAATAGCCATCAGAATGACGATGCATATTTCAAACTTCCGCCGTAGAGAGAAAGCAACAATCTTCAAACTCCAAGTAGGTCACCACAAGCTGATAAACCACATCTACATATATAAAATGCAATGTCTGTCTGTCTGTCTGTTATTGATGCGTTCTCGAACGGTCCATCCGATTGAGATGAAATTTTCTACACGTGTTCTTCTCATTCCCGGGATGCCAACTGCCATAGTTTGTTAGCTTACAAATAGTTATTTACGTAATAAAATTTTATTTTTATTATTTTTATAATGCATATATAGCAAGGAGACTTAACTTAAAAGTTATATCAAGGGACATAACTGTTAGTAGCATTGCTGTATCTTAAGTTAAGTCCCTTTACGCCGAAGATAGATAGATAGATAGATAGACAGACAGACAGACAGACAGGTAGGCAGACAGACAGACAGACAGACAGACAGACAGACAGACAGACAGGTAGGCAGACAGACAGGTAGGCAGACAGACAGACAGACAGATAGACAGACAGACAGACAGACAGACAGACAGACAGACAGGCAGGCAGGCAGGCAGGCAGACAGGCAGACAGACAGACAGACAGATCGATCCCCGCCAGGGACTGGGCGAAGCCGGGCCGGGTCATGTTTAATAAACTACAGACAGTCGATACTGATTATGTCATTTGAACTAGTAAAATGACAGCTAATCATCAGGATAGACAGCAGAGGTACAACGAATGCTCGGGGCAGAAAAGGCTGAAGATTGATCACAGCGAACTTTCCCTGCGAAGATGACACTGTAGGAAGATAATGAAGCAAAGGGAACAGTAATAGTAGTTCCACCGCAGATACTGTCGTAGGTGGAAAGTGCTAGGTCCACCCAGACTATCTGCCAACACATCCTGTTATTATCGCTGATTGAACCAGCACCAATGCGCTGGTACAAAAGTACACCAACCACTTTGTTACCGCTGCTCTGAAATAGTGAAAACTGCAGCGAGTGTAGAGGTGGTGATCTTCGAGAGGGATGTTGACGATGTTGTGCACAGAAACACAACAAACGCCCCGGTGTTGACAGCTGCGCGCATTGCTAGATCATTCATCAACACCATACGAAAAATACAATGAAACAAACCTACGTGGCACAAACATTAATGAGGTGGAATGGCGAAAACAATCTTATTCAGGAACAGACTTAAAAGAACAGAAGCAAAGGAAGACAGTGAGAGATGTGTATATATGTAATGAGTAAAGAAAATAACAAAAGCAGCATCAATTTCTTTAAAATGTCAGATAACAAAGAGCATTGGGGGTTGTTATAAACTATAGTAGCATTATTGTGAACAATATTAGCATTATTGTGAACAATAGAAACATTATTGTGAACAATATTAGCATTATTGTGAAGTATACTAGCATTATTGTTAACTACAGTAGCATTATCGTGAACTATAGTAGCTTTGTTGTTAACTATAGTAGCATTATTGTGAATTATAGTAGCATTGTTGTGAACTATAGTAGCATTGTTGTGAACTATAGTAGCATTATTGAGAACTATAGTAGCTTTGTTGTTAACTATAGTAGCATTATTGTGAACTATAGTAGCTTTGTTGTTAACTATAGTAGCATTATTGTGAACTATAGCAGCTTTGTTGTTAACTATAGTAGCATTATTGTGAACTATAGCAGCTTTGTTGTGAACTATAGTAGCATTGTTGTGAACTATAGTAGCATTGTTGTTAACTATAGTAGCATTGTTGTGAACTATAGTAACATTATTGTGACGTATACTAGCGTTATTGTGAACTATAGTAGCATTGTTGTGACGTTTACTAGCATTATTGTGAACTATAGTAGCATTTTTTGAAATTTAGTAGTAATATTGTGTTGTGATATACAGTAGTATTGTTGTGAACTATCGTAGCATTTTTTGAAATATAGTAGTAATATTGTGTTGTGATATACAGTAGCTTTATTGTGAACTATAGTAGCATTTTTTGAAATATAGTACTAATATTGTGTTGTGATATATAGTAGTATTGT
The DNA here is from genome assembly GCA_014155875.1 of Cepaea nemoralis. Taxonomy (NCBI): domain Eukaryota; kingdom Metazoa; phylum Mollusca; class Gastropoda; order Stylommatophora; family Helicidae; genus Cepaea; species Cepaea nemoralis. The sequence goes on along the minus strand of JACEFZ010010741.1, from coordinate 166,528 downwards.
TGTGAACTATAGTAGCATTGTTGTGATGTATACCAGCATTATCATGAACTATAGTAGTATTGTTGTGATGTATACGAGCATTATTGTGAATTATAGTAGCATAGTTATGAACTATAATAGCATTATTGTGAACTACAGTAGCATAGTTGTGAACTATAGTAGTATTATTGTGAACTATAGTGGCATTGTTGTGAACTATAGAAGCACTATTATGAACTAAAGTAGCCTTATTATGGAATATTCTAGCATTATTGTGAACCTTAGTAGCACTATTATGAACTACTGTAGCTGTATTATGAACTATTGTAGCACTATTATGAAGTATACTAGCTTTGTTATTTACTATAGTATCCTATTATAGTTAGTTAATCACGGTTCCAACACCCCAGTCACCCCATTATGCTCCGTTTCTGTGCCAGTGAATATCACAGAAAATCTCTTCACTGCCCCATGTGAAAAGTGGAACAGACAGAAGCCTCGACAAACTAACAGTCCCCACAGGTCATAGGTATACTATGCATAATGCCGCTGCCAGAATGCCAATACAAATGTTGCCTATTATGAATCCGCACAAAGCGCAAATATTAACAGACGTGAAAGAAGTGTTTTCTGTGAACGCACTGTCAAAATGGAATCATTCTGCTTTATAGTTTACATAGCAGCCATGCCGACTTAAAAAAAAAAATTACTTCCAGCGTGAATCACTGGATTCCTAATCATTGTACCCCAAATGTGCAACTGTTTTCCATCAATATCTTTACAAAGATTATTTACACTGGTCAGTTGTGGGACGCACAGATGCCATTTTTGCTCTTAGACAACTGACATAAAAAGCAATCAAATTTAATGAAACACTCTGCATAGCCTTTTTCAACCAAGCAAAAGGCATTTAACAGAGTAGACAGAAGCTAGCTGTAAGAAATCCTTAAACAGTATGGAGTGAGTACACATCTAACAAACTTATGTAGAAGCTTATACAACAACAGTGAATGCATAGTGAGAACAAATGGAGGACACTTAGAACCATTCACCATAAAATCCGGAGTACGACAAGGTTGTGCAATGTCCCATCTCTTTCTCATAACCTATAGATAGCATATGTAAAGAAATCAGCCAAAAAGAGACCGCAAGAACACCGCTTGACGAACAGAACACAGAAGAAGAACCAATGGCAAATTACACCATTAAAGAACTCTCATTTGCGGACGATTAAGCACTAATAACAAAATCAGAAGCAGAATTACAAGGCCACATGAATAGTCTAAGCAAATTGTTTAAGGAACATTACATGAAAATTAGCACAAGTAAAACAAAGGTAATGACTATAGGAAAAAAAAATACCCCTGAAACAAGTAAAGAGCTTCAAGTACCTAGGAACTTTAATATCATCAAATGGCAAATCATAAGATGAGATGTAAAATAGATGCAATAAGGCAGACCAACTCATTGGACAAATGGCACTAATACTAAAGAATAAACATGTATCAATAGTTACTAAGAAAACACTTTACACCACAATCTTCCTTCCAACTCTATGCTACCAATGCCAAACCTGGACAATGACAGAAAACAAGAAAAGAAAACTCACAGCAACAGATATGAGATTCCTGAGATGAATACTCAATGTATCTTCTTCTTCTTTGCGTTCATCCGGAGTGATTTTTTCAGATGTGATTGCGGTGTGTCTGGTTAGGCACCCTCGGGTCGAAACCCTCAGGCCAACACATCCGACTTTTAGCGTGCATTTTTGGCCAGGTTAGCAATCCTGGTAGACTCTCACTTTTGTGGTACCGTCCACATCTCAGCTGGTCTAGTTGGAACAGTCGAAGACTACACGGTCATCCCTCAAGTGAAGGCAGGGACAGTCCATAGCATTTTCCGCCATCCTGGGTGGCTTCCATAATTGCAGAGCCGGCACATAACGCTCTGGTGCTGGGTTTACCGAGGGAATCGTCACGTCCTGCTCATGGCTGTTTTAATTCCTCACTTCAATATATTGGGCATTTCGCTCGCCCTGGGCCGTTCCTGCACAAACCAGTCAGCTCTGCGGTTGGTTTCCACTAAGCGAGTTTTCGGACATGTGCTTGTCCCTGTACCCATCAGAGCTGTTCCAGGCACGGCGGACATTCGGAAAACTACCTAGTCAGAGCTGTTCCGAACAAGAGCGGCATTCGGAAAACTACCTAGTCAGAGCTGTTCCTAGCACGGGAGACATTCGGACGAGACATTTCACTCGGACGTAAATGCTTAGTGTCAATTTTTAGTTTGCCACCCGTAGGACGACACTTCCGACTTCCGGCGGGCATTTTTTAGTGAGGTTAGCCTTCCTCTGGTTTCGAGACACGTTAGACTGTTGTAATGTCACCCACATCTCAGCTGGTCAAGACAGAACGATCAACGATATCGTGGTCTGCCCTCAAGGGAAGGCAGGGGCAGACCATGGGCATTATCTCGCTATCCAAGGAGGCTTCCATAATTGCAGAGCCGGCACATATTGCTCTGAGACTGGGCTCATTCAAGGAGTTTCCACGTCCTGCTCAAGGCTGCTTTAGTTCCTCACTTCCATGTGTTGGGCATCCCACTTGCCACTGATCGCTCAATCACACACCAGGAGCGGTCAGACTGCGAGTGACATCCACTCGGTAAGCTTTTGCTTGTGACTTCAGACCACGCAATAGGTTCGCTCGCCGTGCGTTCCATTTCGCGTTGATGAGACATTCTTCCACTTTTGTCTACACTCTCTATGAGTTAGATACAGACAGTTTCCGTAACCCTTCGACTGGGGCACTTTTCTGACTTTTTTGTACTCGCTCACGAGGTAGGCTACATGTACTGCCGGCTCAGCACCTTACCTTCGTGCAGCAGTGAACGGGAAACGGCCAGGCCCCTTCATCCGGGAAACTCTCATATCCCACAGCTGGGAGCCTTCGAACATGTATCAGACCTGAGCATGTAGCTTGCTCAGTATCATGTTTCTATTTTCCGGTAGACGGGTATCAGCCTGGCTCTAAGATCCGAGGGTTTGTGGCTTAGAGGCGTTCAGCCACAGCCCTCGACAGGGAGCCTTAAGAGCTTTGTCCGGACCAAGAAATTCTGCCTTTGTGCACCTCATTTAAATTTTGACTGCTATCCTCAGTCTATGCCTGCAGAGCAGCAGGTTGTGTCTCTCTTAGTCTGGTCCCTATCCCATAAGCTGTCCGATATGTAATTTTTCACCCATCGGCGAGCAAATGGGGTCTATGGGACACGCAAGCTCCCCCACCACGTCAAGGTGGAGACACATCGGGGGAGACTCAATGTATCAAGAAGGGAGAAATGAAGAAATGAAGAAATCGGGACTAAAGTGGGGGTCATAGCAGTGGAGTTTATTAGAAGGCAGCAAGTCAAATGGTTTGGCCGTGTAACAAGGTTACCAACTAACAGTATACCACGACAAGCAATGATGTACGGACCAGATGGAAGCAGAAGAAGAGGCCGACCACGTAAACGATGGAAATTCCATGGAAATCTCGACACATTAAGCCCATAAACTGGCACTCTCCTCAAGAGAAACAAGATGAGATGAGATGAGATGAGATAAGATGATGAGTTGTATGTTGTTTAATCTTCAAATGGCAGGTTTCCATTGACGATTCATCTGAAGTGACTTTCGGCGTCTCTGGTGCATGTGTCTTCTGAGTCATATTGTTTGTGTCTTGTAGCATTGCCAGTGTTTAGAAAACAGCTTTCACGTGTTTACTGCCGCTGCTTATTTGATATGATCTAAACGGCGAGAGTTTCCTGATATATTTCCGTTGGTTTCCTTTAAGAGTTCAGCATCTGCAGCCTACCCTGATTCAGACGCATTGGTTATCCTTTCCTCTGGAGAAAACAAGGCAAGGCCGAGAGAGGGATCATGCTGTAATGCTGCATGGGCAACATATGTTCTCTGAATCCAAGCCCAGGCATTGTGCGATGGAATTCTAGCTCTAGTTCCAATCCACATACTTTCTTCTTTACAGACGAAAGTATGTGGATTGGCTGGTTGTTCTAGGGAGCAAGTGTTAAGAGATGTACCGCGCAGAGATCTGCAAACATGCATGCAACAGTTGGTGTGTGCATGGTGGCAGCTGTTGACACCCCACTTAACATTCTTCCCAAGTTAGACATGTTTATCACAGTTGACACGTGAATGTGTGCTAGATAATGACATATTTGGACAGATTCGTGTCGCGCGCACACACGATTATTCCTATGGGCGACAATGCCTATCAGATTAATATCCGAATTGTGGCTGGTTCGATCATAGGACTATTACTCTGAGGTTGGGATGGGCCCTAATTATAACTTCTCTTCTAAGATAGAACTGGGTAGAGGAAATGAAAAAAAAAAAGAACAAGAAAAAGTAGAAGAAGGAACAGTGAGTAGAAATACTGTGGGATATCCGCTGCATCGGAGTGTAAAACCCGCATGGGAGTTCCCAATGTGCGGTGATGTCGCTCCACAACATAATATTATGGATGTATGGGGCAGTGGTGGCTGAGAGGTGGGGGACACCTAGCTTTCTCGAATAAGCGCAAAACAGGATGTTCCGTTAAAAATCCTAGTTAGTTAGTTAGTTAGTCGACAGATCATCCTCGTTGCACATCGGACCATTCAGTCCATAAGTGCTCGGATCCCCTCCTCAGCAAATCCCGCAGCGTGTAGCGGCTAACGACGCCAGTTCTGTGTTGGTTTATCAATCTTCTTTGGCTTCCTGCGTAGTGTTCTTGTTTGGCCACCCCTCTTTTAATTTGCTGCTCTCGCAGTCTGGCCATTGTTGTAGATTCACAGTCATCACTTGGTTCTTGCAAAAGTCTCACTTCTCGTAGAGCATTCAGAATGTCAGCCTGGTCCATGGCGCGTCCGCCCTCAACAGTAGCCTCACCTGCGAGCTTGTCAGCCCGCTCATTTCCTTGTACTCCCGCATGCCCTGGCACGAAGATGAAACTAATCTTTGCCAGCCGAGACCGCTTCAGAGGCAGCAACCATTCTCTTCGGATCGACCCCTCCTCTATCCTCTTGATCATGTTCATTGAGTCGCTAAGGAAACAAGCCCTAGTGAATGTCTGTGTCTCGAGCCATGTTATTGCTTTACTTACTGCCATGACTTCCATGGTCAGGCTACTTGTGGTTTCAGTGAAAGCACCAGAGTCCTCCTTCACAATTCTCCCTCCGGCCCGAGCTGTAAAGGCCCATGAGCTTCTCACATGTCGGACGACCGACCCATCTGTGTAGATGACCGCGTCACTGTCTAGCGAATTCTCGAAAATCAACGCTTGTACTTCAGCCTCAACAGCAGCCGGATTTTCTTGTCTGCATTTTCTATCTAGTTGGATGCAAACTGAAAAGGATGTGCAGAAGTCTGTTGGCACTTGCACCCACTCCTCGCCAGATTCTAAGTCCTCAAGTGAACACACCTGTTGAAGAATGTCCTCGGCTTGACCCATCCACGACCGTCCTCTTTTTAACCTGCTGCCCTTCACCTTCCTAATTTCACTATGCAGTGGATGCTGTGTGTTTGCGTTAATTCTGAGGTAGGCACGTGCCCTGCAAACTTGCATTCTCTCTTCAATGGTTGGAAAATCAAGAAGGTAGCGCATCGCCCTGCATGCTGTATCTCTTGTACATCCAAGAATAATGCGCATAGCTTCATTCTGTATCCTTTCCATCCTTTCTATCTGCTTATGGCTGACAGTCAGGATTGCCATTGCATACTCCAAAACAGACATGACCAGCCCCTCGTACAGAAGACATAGATGGCGCTGCTCACAGTTTGCTGCCGCCATCACCCGCATCGCTGCCAAACCCCGCTTGGCCTTTGTTATCACCTGGTCTATGTGCACATTATAAGCAAGGCTTCGATCAAACCGTATCCCCAGGTAATTCATTGCCTGCGTTCTTTCCACCGTCTCTGAACACAGCATTACAGTTGGTGTTGGATTGTTGACAATATGATTATTCAACGAGAACCAAGTCACTGTTGCCTTTGTTGGGTTGACCATTGCCCCAGCTTCATCACACCAAGTACTTATGCGATTGAGTTCGGTTTGTAGTTCCACAGCAACCTCCTCTCTATCCTTACCCTGACGATACACTAAAACATCATCGGCATATGACAATGTCCTGCCAGGTCCAGTGATCTGCTCACTGGTTATTCTCACTGTGTAGGCGTTGAACAGTACCGGAGATAATGGTGATCCCTGTGGTAGGCCAGGATATATTGTTGTTGGTTCCGAAGTCCAACTGCCACATCTAAAAACTACTTTCCGTTGGAAGAGAGCTGCAGCGATCCAACTAAGGAGGAATGGACTTACGTTTAGTTCAAGAAGCTGAAACATTAAAAAATCCAGTGGTACTCTGTTGTATGCGTCCTCAAGATCAATCGCTGCAGCAACGGTTTCAGTGCCTGAGTGGAAACCTTCATAGACATCGTGGGCAAAGACTGCTGCATTGGTCCAGGTTTCTCTTTTTGGACGGTACCCACCCAGGGTAGGTGGGAAAACACCTTGCCTCTCTAGTTGGCTTGATATTTTCCTGGCAATTACCTTCTCCAGCAGCTTGCCTATTGTATTCTGCATGGTTATAATTCGATATCCCTGAATTTTCTTGTGGTCTTTGTCAGGCTTCGGCAAGGGAATCAGATAGCTGTGTAACCATTCCTCCTTGATGCTAGCACTCCCTATACTGTTGTTGTACATGTCTGCTAGTTTCTCTAGCTCATTGTCGGTACACCTATTTATGTCGTCGTATCTTATGCCATCAGGACCTGGAGCACTGTTTTTTGATCGTCGAAGCACAGCCTTGATTTCTTGCACTGTCACTGTGTCTTCATCCGAAGTGTTCTGGGCCTTGCATCTGTCTGAGGTGACCTCCTTGGCCAGATTCCGGCCTCCCATGTCTGTCTGGTTGCTCTGCTCAAGGTAGCGTTCAAAGAGGGCTTTGCCTTTGTCCTCGTCAGTCCTCTGCCAGATGAGGTCAGCACCTTGGAAGTCAGAAATGCTCTTATTCTTGACTACACCACTCATGCTTTTATGTAGTCGCCAGAACAATTTCAGTGACTTGTCTGTGCTTACTCTTTGACACACCTCTGCCCATTTTTCGCTTTTAACCACCGTGACCAGTTTTTTGAAATAGCTTACTTTTGTGTGCATCTCTCTTTCTAAGTGCAAGCAGGGACTAGGATGACCAGCTCTGTTCTTCTTGGCATTTTGCCATCTCCTTACAGCACTACGCTTATCCACCCAAGCCTTCTCCACCTCGAAACTCCACCACGGTGGCTGCTCCCAGCTTTTTTTCCTTTTCTTCCTGCCCTGAAACGTTCTGCGCTTGTCACGTCTTATTTTACTCACCACATCTTGCCCTGTACTGTCATACTGGAACGTCTTTACCTTTAGCTTGTGCTGCCTGGTTCTGCCTTTCTCCACCAATATGCTGCATGGGTGGTGGTCGCTGCCATGGTGTCCTAGGACACCCCATCTACACACTGTAGTGAGTGAAGGTGAAACTAGCGCCAGATCAATAGCACTGTCCTCATCGTCCTGGACGGCTTGCTGTCCTGGTGACACAGCCACTGTTGATACAAACCAGGTCGATGGTTTCCAGTGCAGTCTCGAGCTCCTCCCCTTGTGTATTGGAGGAAGTGTTTCCCCATGATCTGCCTTTAGCGTTGAAGTCACCACAGAAAATAACATTTCTCTCGTGGCCTAATATGCCACTTAAGCACTGCCACTTCTGGGCGTCCACACTCGCATTGCGGGCATAAACATTAACCAACACGAATGGTATACTGGAATGAACTCTCAACGCTTGTATTTGTATATCGTCACTGTTCCAACTGGACATGTCTAGCTCTGACGCCACCATGCTGTCGCGAACGAGAATCGCCGTTCCCAGATGTCGTCTGTTATAGAAACATTTGAAGCCGGCAATTCGGAGTAGCTGATCGCCCAGTCTCGTCTCCTGGAGTGCTACAATGTCGTTCCTGTAAACTAGGGTTTCTAAAATAGAGCCCCGTTGTTTTACACTGGCACAGTTCCAATATAGAATACGGATGTTCCTGAGTCCTAGACGGTGACACTTGAGTCTAAAACGTCTCAAGCCACCGCGCTTACCTGGCTTCTTTTTCCCTGCGCGGCTACCACGCCGCTTCGGTATGTTGACTGCTGATCGTTCGGAAAACCGGAAAACCGTTAAAAATCCTGGCAGCTGGAAATGGCAAAGAGTAGGCGGTAAGCCGCAGCCCTTGCAAATTGTTTGGGAAAGAAAACCTAGCCACGGGTAGATAGATCCCGTTACCATGGATGCAATATGTTTAGAGGAAACAAATCTTACACAATGCACGCGTATTAGTTTCCTGACTGACCTCGGTATTCTTTGCATTTTCTTCAGAAACCACATTTCCACTACCAGTTTATGTTTCTCAGCCCGCCTGCTCATTGTTATATTTTCACATGCATAAACAGTGTGTGCTCTATACAATACTTCAATACTCTTTACTCACTGCAACTGACAATTTTTGTTTAATGGTGAGTTCATTTTCCATCTTGCAAAAGACTACCTTCGGTCAAAGCTATTCTTGTTCTAATTTCTACAAGACGCCTTCCATCAAATGTTATGATTGCTCGGAGACAATTGTATCTACACATTTGTTAAAGAATGGTCCCATGTATTTGGATGTTATATGACATAGCTCAATACATCACTGAAAAATTACGCTGATCGATATTTTCCTTTGATGGCATGTCCTAGTGCCATATTGGCATCTCCGTGGTAATTAGATAATGTCGCCAGTGGTTCTCTAGCGTTCTGTGGCCATTGTGCAAACGTACAAACCACAGCTCTTCTAAAGCACCTAGTTATCTGTGGGAGTATCATCATTGCACTCTGGACAAGTTCATGGGTGCATTCTGCCCAGGTCAATTTGAAAGAATCCGCTTCGATGGGGATTCGAACTTGGGAAAACCGGGCCTGAAGGCAAGGGTACTCACCATGGAGCTACCTCGGCTCTCCCTGTAATGCTAGGCTGCTCACAAATTATGTCCCTTTGAGGGGAGAACGGTTAAATATTGCGACATTTTAATTCGAAACCTCGCGATAATAATTGTATTTTTGTTTTGCCAGTAACTCATATGCAATGGCTCTATTATTATTGTTTACCTTATATCCCAGCTGTACGTGTTTACAAGAAGCAATTGGGTCCAAGAACAATGATGTGCGGAAGACGCCGAGATAGTCATGTGCTTTGGGTATTATTTCCTGAGTTTGGTGGAAACTGTTTCGGGAAGGACAGGCTGCGAGCAAGAGAACTGACCACCCCAGTACATTGTGGCGTAGAATGTATGCAAGCCTAACACTGCACACACCAGCGGTATCATCTGCCAGGGGATTGGCTTGCCTGGCCTGGGTATTGCTGTTCAGTGCGTAAATTCGTCTTTTATAGTGTTTAAACCAGGTGTTTCCAATTATTATATCATTGATATTTGCCCATTATATTAGTTTTTTCCCTTCTTTATTTCTTGTACCTAACCATAATTCCCCATTACACCCCCCCCCTTTCCTACTTTTGCATTAAAATCTCCTAGTATTATTTTTATTAATTACTAGCTGACCCGGCCCGGCTTCGCCGATTCCCTGGAGGGGATCTACCTACTTACATGTCTATCTATCTGTCTGCCTACACGTCCGTCCGTCTCTCCCTCCCTCTCTATCTGTCTGTCTGCCTGCCTGCCTACCCGTCCGTCCGTCTCTCCCTCCCTGTCTGTCTGTCTAATAATTTATTGGTTGCAGTTAGAAAATTTCGCTTAATGCTAGTATAATTTTTTTTTAATGTTGTATAATTTTCTTGTAAAAAATGATGTGGTGGTATCGAGAACAACCTTAGATAAACGAAGACCACCTTACAAAAAGCATTAGAAAGAGCACTTGAAAGATCTTTACATCTTCCCCCAACAATTAACTTGGGTAAATGGAGTGGCGGCAGCAGCAGCAGCAGAAGAAAAGGAGGGAGAGGAGGAGGAGAAGGAGGGTGAGGAGGATGAGGGGGAGGAGGAGGGGGAGGAGGAGGAGTAGGAAGAGAGTGGAGGAGGGGAGAGAAGGAGGGGGAAGGGTAGGAGGAGGGGAGGGAGAGGGGGAGGGGGAGGAGGAGGATTATAACGCATATGCCTGTAGATAACTGTAGCGAAAAGGTCCACCCTATTTGAGAAATATGCAACAGTTTTACGCAATGCTATTAAAAGTTATGTCCCCTATATATAAATTATAATGTAAATTAAAATATTAAATAATATTAAGTAAATAACTGTTTGTACACTAACAAACTATGACAGTTGGCAGCACCGGAATGAGAAGAAGACGTGTAGAAAATGTCATCTCAATTGGATGGACTGTTCGCGAACGCATAAATAACATGCATTTATTACATACTAGCTGACGCGGCCCGGCTTCGCCCAGGCCCTGGAGGGGATCTATCTATCAGTCTGCTTGTTTGTCTCTGTCTGTCTGTCTGGCTGACCCGGCCCGGCTTCACCCAGTCCCTGGTGGGGAGCATCTCATTTAATTCATATAAGTAGTAATATAAGCTCTCCCGTTCCCGACTATCTGTCTGTCTGTCTATCTGACCCAGCTTCACCCAGTCCCTGGTGGGGAGCATCTCATTTAATTCATATACGTAGTCATATAAGCTCTCTCGTTCCCGACTATCTGTTTGTCTATCTGTCTGTCCCGGCCCGGCTTCACCCAGTCCCTGGTGGGGAGCATCTCATTTAATTCATATACGTAGTCATATAAGCTCTCCCGTTCCCGACTGTCTGTTCCCGGCTTCACCCAGTCCCTGGTGGGGAGCATGTCATTTAATTCATTCATATAAGTAGTCAAATAAGCTTCCGTTCCCGACTATCTGTCTGTCTGTCTATCTATCTGACCCTGTGTGGTTTCGCCCAGCTCCTGGCGCACAGTAACTTAAAAGAATGTCCTTCCACACACCATTCATTATTTTTAATGAAAACTGTTTTTAATCACCGACATGACAGTTGATAAGTTCTGTAAGCAGAAAAAGATGGGTTACAATGTTATGCATTTTGCATTATTTTTATGCAAACTTTGAAAATGCCTTAAAGATTATATCATTATTTATTAAAACTCATATGCCTGAAAATAACTATAGACAAAGAGTTTAACAATAGTGCAAGTAAGTCCAACAATATGACTATAAAGTATATAGAAATGTTATTAAAAGTTATGCCCCTTGAAATAACTTTTCTAGAGTGAAGTCCCCCTGCTATATAGACATTATATAATGAAAATGGAAAAGTAAATGTTATTAAATAAGTAGAAGATTTTACATTAAGAAATTATTATAGTCGGTTGCACAGGAATGAAAGGAAGACGTGTAGAAAATTTCATCTCAATCGGATGTACCGTTATCGAACGCATCCAATACATAAATACCCACAAACATACACTTTGTTTTATATATATATATATATATATATATATATATATATATATATATATATATATATATATATATATATATATATATATATATATTTCTTGTGATTTAATTTGAGACATCGCCATTTCTACTTCATCGTAAAAGTGTTGTATTTCTTCATCACAACTGCTTGTTGTTTGTGTGTATACTTGCATAATATTTATATCTATTGATTTACTTTTCATTTTGACCATAATAACTCTATCTGAAATACACCAGTAACCATTAATTGACTTGGCTGTTTTTTTAATCAAACAGTAGTCCTACTCCTTTCTCATGTGTATCCCCTCCAGAATAAGTTAGTGTGTGCTTGTCACTTATAATTTTTCCTGATCTCTTCCATCTCATCTCACTTATGCCTAGAATATTCATTTTCCTGCTTTCCATTTCACTTATCATATTGTTCAACTTTCCCAACTCATCCAATGTCCTAACATTCCATATTCCTATTTTAAATTGATTTACCATTTCAAATTTATTCATTATGATTTTGCCATCAGTAGCTGGATGACGGTCTGGTGTCGCCTGTGGCTCATGACTGTCCCTACCGGATGAGGATGTCCTACGAGAGCCATTAACGTTGTTCACTGCCTCTGATATGTGACTATTCATGAAATCTTGGGAAGATAATGTGGTGGTTTCCCCTTGCCTTTCGCATCCACATGGTGGTCTTTTACCTCTGCCTTTGACAGCCATTTCCAGCTGTCAGGACAAGTGAGTGCCCTGCTCTGATCAGCTGCAGAATTGTCCACTTATCTCGGTGGATACTCGGTCCCCAGGGCTGCATTTGCCACACTATAGTGTATTTCCCCTCTCTCTACCACTGGGAGGTACAGTTGGGATTTCCCTTTATAAAGTTATGGTCTATGAAGGACAAAACTCTCCAGCACTTTTAGAGTATATAATCAGAAAGCAAAATTCCACACTACACTGTTTCCATGGGGCAGTCCACTTCTTTTCGATTAACGAATTACACAAATGCACATCTGCTACACTCTATAATAGATCAGCATGTTAAATACATTTCCCTTTTACTCAAGTCATTTAAACACATACACACACACACACACACAATAAAACATCATATAAAAGTTCTGATGCTGTAATTTATTTTTAATTGTAAACATCACCAATATAACCTGCAGTTTAAAAAAAAAAAAACCATAGCAGTTTTCCGCACAATGAAAATAAAAAAATATTCTTTTCTGAAATGTTCTTACAGTACATGGGACTTTTAATAAAATATTCCAGTGATCAGTGTGATTTATCACATGTATACATGCCTGTACTTGTTTTGTTAGAACTTGGTAAAGTACGCACACAATAAAATTGATACAATGTAATACACAAAAGCAAATATATGATACAATTAGTTCTCAACAAGACAAACAACATCAATTATTCCTGACTACTTACAGGTAGACAATGATCACTTCTGTGACATATAGTCATGTCTGCTGTGAACTATACTCACTTCTGTTGTGAATTGTATTCATTTCTGCTGTGAATTGTATTCACGTGTGAATCAATAGCATTGTCCACAATAAGAACCAGGATTGGTATTTGGCACAGCCAAGACAGAATGCCACACATCAAGCAGTTGATCAACTGGTGCAATCAGCTGATCTGCGCTAATGGCTTTTTTCAGATGGAGGCTACAGCAATTATTGTCTGGAGTGCAAGGATAATCTTTCAATAAATGATGAAACATATTTAAGAGTCATATATAACAGCAGTATTTTCTTCTTTGAAAAGCATTACTCTCCTCTTTGACACAAGTATTTTTCTCTTTGACAACAGTATTTTCTTCTTTGAAAAGCATTACTCTCCTCTTTGACCTTTCCTCAGATAAGTTAACAGTAAGGCTGAAGAGAACAGACACAAATAAACATGGACAAATCGTAACTGTTTCTAAGGATACAAATGCTATGCAGATATAAGAAACAAATAAAAAGCATTTCTACTTAAGATACAAACTCCTCAAAGTTTGAGCAACAGCAGAGAATATGCAGCAATCTGGGTGACACATCACAGTTTAGGTAGACTGTCTCATGCTCATTATAGTAGCAACAATTAACCTGCAGTAATTCAACCGTAATGTTACAAAATTTTAATTACAAGTAATACAAATGACACAGAAGAGTGTTACCACCAATGCGACAATGTTACCACCAATGTGACAATGTTACCACCAATTAGACACTGTTACCACTGATGTTATCAAATGTTGATGAAGCTACCTCAAGTATGAATGGTAATCTTATACTTACTCATGACCAAATCTTCAAATGAAATCCAACAGATGTGTATTTACGGTCCAAATTAAACTGACACTAACATCATGAGTGAGTTAAAGAAAAAGCTGACATGTCTCAACATATATAAAGTCAACACAACAAATTTACTATTTAAATGCAGCATCTAGACAAGATAATACAATATTCTGAAACTAATAAAGCTTCGGAAGCTTAATCTGGTTAACAAACGCCTGAAGAAGTTGGATGTGTCGCTGAAAGGTGTAAAATACCGCAGCTCTTCTGTAAACAGGGGCCACACATTGATGTCCAAAACAAATATTTTGGACAAAACAAAGAAAAAAAGCCTATAAAATAGGCTTTCTAGTGATCACACAGGCGCCTGTATCTTTATAACTATGATAAAGTTGATGGATAAAATGGCTACTGGTAAGATAATAAAAATAAAATATACAAAATATATAATCTACAAAGTATGTTGTTGCACTAACATACAAAACATGCAAACTAAAAGCCACAATATATTCACAACACGGGTCAATGTAAATAAAGATGATGCTGCTACAGCTGATATTTATATATTGTACGTCTGTTACTGTCTACTTTTCACACAGACATTTTTGTTACAGTTCATATTTATGCCTGCACATTGCAAGTATGTTACTATTTACTTGTCTTCACACAGACATTTTTGTTACAGTTCATATTTATGTGTGTATATTGCAAGTATATTACTATCTAATGTCTTGACACAGACATTTTTGTTACAGCTGATATGAATTTGTGAACATCGCAAGTATATTACTATCTACTTGTCTTACACAAAAATGTTTGTTACAGCCCATATTAATTAGATTATGGTAACCAGTTAGAAGACTTGAATGGGATAGAAATGAAGACAATTTTTGTTAAGAAAATATCTTGTCAACAAAACTAAGCAGAGAATGTAAAACTTAACAATGCACAGTAGTTCAGTCAGTTCATTTCCTCCATGAAAACTTGTGGCACACACGGTACACAATAAGTCAAAAACATCACAAACATAGTTTGGTATTATTATTTTAATTGACATAGAAAGATGGTCCATGGCTCTGTCTGCAAAACAAACTCTAATCAGTGTCTTACTCACGCAGAAGCTAATCAGTTTATCAATGAAGAATGAAACAACCTTCCCTGTTTCATACTGACTCAACCAACATCTTGCCAAGCAGAACCGTGGATGCCGATGAATGGGTGATACACCATCATGAAATGGCCACCAGGATTTGAGGACAGTTGTTCAAAGCCCTACCTCTGCAGTCAATGGCAGCAACAATCACTGGGGGTAGTACATGACACCCTGCAGGGGTCATACTCTGCAGCAGAAGAAGGGTGAGGGGGGAGAGGCCCATACTCACAACAAATAGAAAATGACCCAGATGTGGAACTGGCTTTCCCTGGGCGTGAGCAGAAATAGGGCCATTTAGCTGTGGTGGACAGGGTGTGAAGCAAAACACATGGTGGATAGGGTGTGAAGCAAGCCACATGGTGGACAGGGTGTGAAGCAAGCCACATGGTTGACAGGGTGTGAAGCAAGCCACATGGTGGACAGGGTGTGAAGCAAGCCACATGGAGAACAGGGTGTGAAGCAAGCCACATGGTGGACAGGGTGTGAAGCAAGCCACATGGTGGCAAGGATGTTCACTATGGTGTAGCAATGCAGCATGGTGAAAACTCTACAGCACTCTGTTCTTAGTGCATGAAGCTGAGCTGTCAAAAAACACAGCTCAAAGAGAAATTAGGAAGTTACAAAAAGATGTACCTTTTCTGATTGTGCGAATCAAGGAGTGGTAAGAGGAAAGTCACCAGCTCTGAGAATAGCAGGTGATAGAAGCTACTGAAGAGTGTGATCGCAGAAGAATGCTGCTTGGAAATAGTTCAAAACTGCCAATAAGTGTGAGAAAACAGAGTCTCCTTGAGGTGTGGGAGCAACTCAATAGTAAGCCCTATGTCAAGCAAAATGGTTCTGCAGGAACAGAAAGAGAATGTGCAAGGTACGAAAAAAGTTATCTTGGAAACTATTCCAATTTTATGAGAGATTTGTTAGAACAGCCACTATTTGGCAGTCTCAACATCAGGAAAAACTAGCTGGAAGAGCATCTGGTGAAAGCATACATGACAAAAGAAGGACTCATTTGGTGAGATGCAAAGTTTGCTGTGGCCGCAGAAAATAGATACTGATTTCAACATCAAGCCTCTATTGTGGAGGGAGGTTACGGCCACGTGGCCCACTACAAGTAAACATGTGGTCCCAATGTCACCCCATATACAATGTACAAATGATGTCTAAATGTGCAGACAAGATTCCATCAGAAACTAAGATCCAAATGGAAACAAATGCATGAGTTCAAAGTGGAAGAAAGGCAACAGAATCTACATTCTAAAAGAGCAAGAGTAAGTGCGCCAAAAGAAAAGTGCAGAAAGAGGAAATCCCAAGGATTTCTGGATGCCAACAGTATCGCAACTTATATCTTAACATAGCAAATACAAAGATAATGCATACAGATAAAACTACTATGGAGAAAGAAATATATGTTAATGAGGAAAGATTTGAGGTGGTGGAAAATTTTGAATATCTTGGGTCATTGATTACCAACAACGGTGACACAATGAAAGAAATTAAAAGACGACTATCAATTGCTCTTCAAAGACTAAAACAACTGAATAAATTATGGAGTGGGACAGATAGAACTAAAATATTTAGATTTTTAAGAGCATGCATCTTTCCCATTGCAACATACGCCTGTGAGACCTGGACACTTACTAAACATGCTGAACAGCACATAAATGCCTATGAATACAAATGTTATATACGGGTTCTTCTTCGTGTTCTGCGTTCATCCGTAGATTTTTTTCGGACGTGATTGTGTTGTGCCTGTTTACAGCAGAGCTGCATTCTTGCGCCGTTAGGCCGACACATCCGACTTCTGCGGGTATTTGTTGACCGGTTTAACCTTCCTGGATATATGGGTTCTAAGAATATCGTGGGTAAAGAAAAGAACAAATGCATCCATACTTCAAGAGCTAAATATTGAAGAGGGGTTGCTATTAAAGATGATAAAACAAAGAAAATTTAAATATTTTGGTCATTTGAAACATCATGAGTTTGGAGAGAACAATAATGGCAGGGTATATGCCTGGGAAGAAAGGAAGAGGAAGGCCAAAGAGAAGATGGGTGCAGGATGTGGTGGATAATCTCCAGATGGATGTATCTGGCGCCGCAGGGCATCTTGCTTGTGATCGAGAAGTTTTCCTGAAGTTTATGGGAGCAAGGTTCTGCAAAGGACATGTTACTGAATGAACATTATCTGGAAAGTTACCCAGGGAGTGGAGGCAAATCTTCATGTGATATGGTTGGACCTGGCCTACGCTTACGAGTCAGTGGACAACATGAGTTGTGGCAGGCCCTTAGGATGCATCATGTGCCCAAGGAGATCATGACAATACTAAGGCTGCACTTCTTGGGTTTTTCTCAGGTTTCCAAGTGACTACAGTGTTGGGGTGTATGATTTTGCTAATACTATTTGTCATGGCCATGCAAGTCATCCTAGATGTGGTATCTGATGGCTGAAAAGGTCTGGATATCATCTCTGAGGGTTTTCATTGACAATTCAACAGCCCTGACACCAGGAAGAGAGCCGTGCTCCTGCATTCTCCTGAGACTAGATCAGCTAGTGCAGGATGAGCTTCAAGTCTAAGAAATCAAGACGACTGTTGATATCATGAACAACAAATTGGTGATAGCTGCAGTCATGGTGGTCCACCAGGCAATCCCCAGTTAAGGAGGAACCTGTCAAAAGTCTCTGTGAAGTTTACAATGGCTCATCAACGAATATGAATACAGTACAAGAGCAGGCTGATTGGAAGTTCAAGATCTGATATCTCAATTTTATTTATTCGGAAACCCCTATGACCCCCATTCATTTAAAGGGGCCATGCTAAAGCGCCAGGCATGGAACACCCAGGTGACTAGGCTTTACTGGCAGGTCACTTTACAATGTCTTACATCAGCTGCTAACCTGGTCAAAGTCTGACCATGTGGCTCATTCCCTCTGTAAAGTGGCATGTTCCCTCTGTAGAGAGCATGTGTCACATAATACTGAAGAATTTCGATCCAGATTGATGAAAGGCCTGAAAGCCGCTATCGCTAGGCGCCACAACTATTTGATGTCGGGAAATATGTTCCCAGTTTCAAACACGACCGGGATTCCCTGAGAAGTCCCCCAATCAAAGACAATTGGCGGCAGGTTAATTTGCCCGGCATCAAGGAAATTCGGCAGTCTGTTTTCTCAGATCTCAGGAGAATGGAGAAGGGAGAGGCGGGGCTTTCTTGATTGAAGTCCGGTCACGTGAGTGACGTCACTCGTGCAACATTTGACTGGGAGAAGTTAACGAAAGTTGCGTTCAGTCTGTCTGTGGATGAACTACAGATAACGGGAGTGATTTTGTGTTCCTAGTTCTAATGGAGAAGAGATTTACGGGGTCTCCTGTGTTTTGGAAACTGTGATGAATTGTGGATTCCGACTCCGAACGGGAACACTAGCATAAGGTAGTTTATTTATAAATAGAGTTATGACTGGAACGTAGTGATAGTGTGGGGAGAAAATAATCTAGGAGCATCGGCCGCAGCTGGCTGATGCCTAGCTTAAATGAGATAGAGTTATATATCATTTCACTCGGCAGGGTAAGACCAGTGTAATGGGATGGCTGGGGGAATAAGGGAAATGTAAATGGTGGGATATTCCGGTAGTGAGGCCTATTGGGGCTCCTGTGTTTTTCCGTTTGGTCTTTCCTTTCCCTTATCACCCAAATGTGACGAACGACGCTGCCTTGATGTCAGAGGGTAGTTCTAGATTAACTAGGACACATGTCTGAGTGGCCTTTGGCCTATAATCACATATAGTGGATTGGAATGGGGTTTTTCTCTCACCGAATGTTCTATTCTCTACAGGTTCAACGGTATAAAAGAAAGGAAGTATTACTACGAGGTGTAGACAAAGCCAGTCACACTGAGTGATATTTTACTGTACCGGAGAAATTAAGGACAGCTGGGAGAGGAGGAAAAATAGCAGTCACACGGAGTGAGGTTATGTTAAATGGTGTCGGCAATGGGACACCGTTCCACCAATCATGGCCTCATCAAAGCCCAGAATGTTTAACATAAAAAAGGCTGGTTGTCAGTGACTGAGGTCCTGAAAAGGCGGATTCATATTAACAGTGATGAATTCTCAGAACAATAACATTAGTATATAGAGAAGGTATAATGGTGATTACTTCTCAGAACAATAACATTATTATATAGAGAAGGCATAATGGTGAGGAAACCTGTTCAGTAAACTTGTACAAACATACAGGAGGAACTTACTCGAACAGACATCATCAGTTTGTTTTTTGGGGAGTCGTGTGAGAGAAGTGCCGAGATTCCTAGGTTCCAGGATTGTTATAGACACATTAAATACATCGGGGGTTCTGAACTTGTGGACTTTGGTATACCATATTCGGTAGTGGAGAACAGTCACCCAGACTATATATATGATTAACTCCAAGAAGTCAACCATTGTCCGGATTGAGGCTTCATTCGGTGAGACCTGTTCTGAACTTACTGTGGTGTGATGTGGCATGGCCTAACATGATGAAGAACGATCCTGAGCTCACTAATCTATTCTCGCATACACCATAGAAAATACTACATATTTCCACACGCAAACAGTGCACATACACACACGTGACAATTTCTGTATTAAATGTTTTATTTTATCATTTGTTAAAATACAGTCTTGTGTGGGTATGTTCTGAAACAATATGAAGGGTATTGTTTAGTGGTAAAAAGAAGAAGATGAAAGAGAGGGATAGGGTACCTAAGATTTACAGGGGGTATGTAGACAAAGGTCCGGCAGAGGCCCACAATAAGGAAAAGGATTTTAAACAGTGTGCCGGTTGACTCCACTTTCCCCCTAGGGACGACTGGCTACAGCATGTTCCCTCTGTAAAGAGAGGCATATTATTAAACATGTGTTGTCTGTGTGCTATGTAACCCAGGGCAAGCTGATCCAATCAGATGGTAAAGTCAGCTATCCTGCAAACTTGCTGTTCATCATCAACAGCATGGAAAACAGGGAGATGGCGGTAGACCTAAGGAGCCATGTCAAATACCCTAAAGTAATCAAGAGTTCTCTGAGATGAACTGATATTGTGGTGTACGCCTTGTTGGCTCAGCAGTTAACGCTGATCGAGCTGACTGTCCAGTACAACTGGAGACTTGTGGAGCAGCAAAAGTACAATGACCTGGTTGGCAGTCTGAGGCAGAAAGGTTACATAGCCAGACTGTCATATATTTAGACACAAGAAGACTGGTTTTCAAATCTGCATTTGAAGTGCATAATCAGATGGGACTAAAAGGAGTCATGACAACGGATCATACAATCTGAAGCAGTAATATGCTTCTGCCTGCAGAGCAAAGTCTAATCAGTCTCCCAGACAAACAAAGTCTGATAAGTCTCCCAGACAAGCAAAGTCTGACCACTCTCTCAGACAAGCAAAGGTCTCCCAGACAAGTAAAGTCTAATCAGTCTCTCAGACAAGCAAAGTCTAATCAGTCTCTCAGACAAGCAAAGTCTAATCAGTCTTTGAGACAAGCAAAGTCTAATTAGTCTCTCAACCAAGATCAAAACAACTTTTACTGCCTTGTGCTGTCCCAATAGCCATTCTGGTAAGTAGAAACTGTGCACTAGAGCTGTGGATGCTGCACTAGAGCTGTGGATGCTGCACTAGAGCTGTGGATGCTGCACTAGAGCTGTGGATGCTACACTAGAGCTGTGGATGCTGCACTAGAGCTGTGGATGCTGCAGTATGGTTAACATACCATGACCTAGCAGTCACCAGGATTTGAGCAATATCATATGAAGTCCTACCTCTGCAGCAAAATTGTGACAACAGTTAAAGATGATAGTACAAGACACCTTTTAGGGGCCACTCTCCACAGCAGTCGAAGGGTGAGGGCAGGTAGGCCCCTACCCACAATACAGTAAAACTTTGGTTTTCGCTGCCTTTGGTTATTGTCGGTTTCGGTTTTCGTTAATTTTTCTGCGAAAAATGTGTCTCGGTTTTTATTGGTTGCCTCGGATTTTGTTGGTGTGCCCACGTGAACTCGCTGCTAATTTTGTGAAAGCAAAGGGACCCATGCATTCCTCTGCTCAGTTTGGCGTTGTTTTTCGTTGTGTGAACATCACTTGCTAATAACAATATGAGAGCGGCATTAAGATTGCTGAAATTAGCCGCATATACGGGAAGTCGCCATCCACGATAAGTTCATTGTGATGAAAAAGGAAGCACTTAATAAGACTAAGGTAGGAAAGGTGTGAATGTGCTAATGAAATAGAGATCACAAACAATTGAAGATGTTGAACAGTTATTATTAATTTGGATAAATCAAAAACAGATAGTAATTCTGTTTCGGAGGCAATCATATGTGAAAAGGCCAGACTGTTGTATGCCGATCTCATTAAGAAAATGCATGGGACGATTGTTAGTGTACTTAGTGATGTTAAGGCCAGCAGAGGATGGTTTGGAAAATTCAAGAGGCTCACTGGCACATACAGTATTATTAGGCACAGCGAAGGTGCGAGTTCGGACAAGTCTGGGCCAAAAAATAGTATTAAACACTATATTTAATCTCTGTCAAATATGCTTTTGATATGTATTTTGGAGTGTCCAGAACAAATTAATTGGATTTACATTGGTTCATGTGGAAATAATTGCCTTTGTTTCATCGGTTTAGGATTTCGCTGATTGTTTTCGGACGGATTATCAGCAAAAACTGAGGTTTTATTGTAAAATGGAAATAGCCCAGAGGCACTTGCAGGAATGCAGCTCTTTCAGCTGAGGACAAAGTGTGAAGAAATCAAATGGTGACAAGGACATCCAGTAAGGTACAGTGAACTGTAGATTGCAGGCCATCAGCAACATGACCAAGTGAACGGTTCTGTGATGACTAGGTAGATAACAATGCACCAGGTGCATGATGTTCGCTTTCCCAATAGCAAGGTGGCTTGTGGGTAGGCATACAGCGGCAAATTTATGGGTTAAGTGCAGTAAGCAGTAAAACTGTCATGAAGCTGGCAATCATGGTACAACAGGAAAAAGTTACCTGGACCTGCTCCCTGACAGTATTAAAAATAGGCTGAAATACTCATGGAAGGGGGGACTCCTTCTGGCGTCCGGAAGCCTCCCGATGTGCTAGCTTCTCGGGACAGTTCAAATTGTGTTTCTTTACAGTAGCATCTCTCTTGATCATCACAACCAAGATTTCCTATAAACTACATGTCCAACAGCATAAAACCACTGCTGGTGTAAACAGTTCCTCTAGACGAAGTTACAACTAGCATCTTTCTTCATCATCACAACCTTTAAACTACATGTCCAACGGCATAAAACCATTGCTGGTGTAAACAGTTCCCCTAGACGGAGGTCTCAAATCCAGCAGTCACCAACAAGGAAGCAATAATATAATTATGTAAACAAATGTTAACAGGAAAAGCGTGCGATGGTCGAAGTGTTCAGCCAAGTTTCCATGACAGAAAGGTTAACATTTTCTTCAATATAAATGTTCTCACAGACAGTACATTTGCACAAGCGTAAATGAAGAAGACAGGAAGCATTTCTCGCCAGATTGTACCAGCATATAACCAAGACCAATCGGTGGATGATGATGTGGTCAGTACCACGCTGGCCGCCTTTATTTCTCAAGACATTTCTTGTACCAAATGTAGGCTGGGTTAGCCTGGGAGCCTGACTTACACTTCCCCACTGGGCCAGCAGGTGATGAGAAGGTGCAAACTTGAACTTATTTATCATGTGTTTAGATCATATCTCTCGTATAAAATAACTCACCATTACCCACCAAGTCACTAAAATGACAATGTCAAAGTCACTAAAACAAATCTGGGAACACCCACTGATAAACAGAAACATGTGAACATATTAGGAATGGTGTAAACAGAAGCTGAAAATTCATTCTTCACAAAAATATTACTGATGAAGACAATTAAACAACCACATGTTTTCAAAAATGTCAGTCTTGTGCATATTCTAAAAATACATTTATTATAAAAGTGTTAAAATTAGTTGTCTTTATGAGCTTAAATTCTCATATAAGAATCATCACCACCATCAAGTGCCTTGCTGGCTCTCTTGGGAAACCATACGTCTCTGCATCTTGCGATCAACAACAGAATACATCAGTTCATGTGCTGACAACATTCTGTGCTATGACAAATGGCTATAAGAAATTTTCTATTGTTTTCTTATATCTCTTTCCATAAGTATTTCCAGTTGTCATTCGTATTAGACCCCTGATTAGGTGCCACATTTCTATTGTCCTAATAGGATACAAAAATAACTGCCTCTTTCTGATGTTTGTGACAAGTTGTCTGTGTCTTAACCCTTTGTAAAACAATTAATTGTGCCTATTCAAAGAGTTTTCAGCATTCTTCTGTTGAATTGAGGCCTCATGGGATTTGTTTACTAATTGTCCAGGATTCACAGCCTTATGTTAAAACTGGCTCTATGTCACACGAGAGAGTTCTTGTTCTAAGCTCCACTGACAAGAAGCCATATGTAAAAACTGGTTCTATATTACATGCCATCAATGTCCCTAACATTTCATTGCACTCACATTAAATAATAACTAACATTTGGAAGACATAATCATTTTAAAAGACTGAATTTCTATCTTAGCCACAGACTCAAGATAGTGACAGTGATCATAAGTGTAAAATATGTTCATCCCACCTAACAACAATACACTGTTGCACTGGGAAAATATAAAAACCCTTAGTTTTTTTGTGTGTTTTGTTTTCTATTTTAATGAATCTCATAAAACAATGCAGTAACTGTTGATCAAATCTGCAACCACCCTTGGCAATGGGACGCAACAATGTACCGGATGACTGACCAGTAAAGTGGTGTTAATGAATTGCACAATATTAGCAAACATGCCTGGATGTTTTCAGTCACCATTTTATACAACAAAAACAGTATAGGAAAATGTTCACCTCATAACTAGTGAGATAGCAGGTACCATTAATAAAACAACAAAGAGCAGATACATTTCAACACAAAGAAATATAACAAAGGTATATAACAGATAGATTCTAAATTAAAAAACAAAGAATCTTTGGTTACATTTACTTTGGCAACACATGATAATACTGACGCATTAGAAGAAAAGAAAACAGTAAAATCTACATGAGTAGGAAAGGAACAAGAACAGCAAACATTTACAATCTTTTTTAAGAAATGTAAAAGCATGCAATACAAGTTGATGGAAAACCAAATAACTATTAATGTTTGATAAATATATAAATTTGACACAACCAAATTATGAGAAATTAATTAAAATCAACAGACTTCTTGTGTTGTTTCTAACCCACTGTACAGCTCTTGTGCTGCTTCTAACCCAATATACAGCTTTAAGTAACTAACAACACAAGTTAATGATGGGAGATGCAACTGTACAACACCGGCATAAAGGCTGTAACAATTTTGAACTGGTGACTACTTGCGGACTTGAACTTTTCCAACCGAGTTGTTTAACAGATAATCTTTGAAAAGACGAAAGTCAAAGGCATATCATGAGTTTTCTGCCATGAACATGTGGATTTGTCACGAACATGTGGGTGTGCCAGGCATGTGGATGTGCCAGGACATGTGGATCTGCCAGGACATGTGGATGTGCCAGGATATGTGGACATGCCAGGATATGGAACAGGCTGACAGACTGGCTGCTGCTGCTCCTGTGGGGGTGAGCTAGATTATGACCAGGCTGATGTGGTGTTCTCTGGGACTGAGTGGAGAGTGCAGCAAACCACAGGACCCACATCTGGGGAGGCTGATTCAGCGTGGGGTCTGGATGACACTCAGCTCGTAGAGGACAGCGCCAGCAGGTGTTCAGTCAGGCTGGCACTGGTACCATCGGCCTGGGAGTTCTTTGTTGGCTACTGTAGAAGGTGAGGACTACGTGTGGAAATGGTCTGTGTGCGGTGATGTTGATTCTTAATTGCATATTAATTTCATATTCCCATGAAAATTAAATACAATGAAAATAAATGAGAAAATATGTTGTTTTTGACACATCTCCCATCTAAATGAGACCTAATTTTAGTAAAAAGGGTCCTCTTGTTTTGTGACTGCCACAAATGTTAATTACATAAAAACTAATGAGACAACACTCAAAGAGAACATTCAAATAGAAAGTCAGCATTCTTCATTTATGATCTAAACCAGTGGTTCTGAACCGGTGGGGAATTCCCCCCTAGAGAGGAATTTTAGGGTTTCCAGGGGTGAATTAACCCTTTACAGGGCAGAGCGGCCGTTAGCTTAAATGAGCGGAGCGGCCGTTTACGTCCGATACTATTATGCATTGTAAAAACGCGATCTCTCGGCTTTCCGACACTTCAGACGGCTACTTTCACTTTCGCCGACAGCTTGACAACATGGCCGCCATTTGTAAACGCGCTATTATGAATTTGAACGGACTTTTATGGACTTTTTTTGAGTTTTCGGGATTTTTACGCTGTTTTTCAAAATGGATTTCGGCTATTCTTCAAGTGATAGCCGAGATTTCGCTAGGTTCAATTTAAATGACATTAAAGGGCATGAAGTTGACTATTAATCGGAGCTAGATATCAGTGCAAAGCGTTACTTTGCATTAGCAGTCTGAGTCGGACTTTAAAGAAAGTGATTATGATTCTGAAAATGTGTTTGTAAATTGCCGTATAGATGACGGAAAATCACAAACAACATGCTGTATTTCGTAAATATTTGTGTTCATATATGGATTACCAACAACAATCACGTGAGTAACATATTCTGCATGCTTTTCCCTTCATTGTGTTGTTTATTTAACTAAAATCGGTTGACTAACACCTTATTTGTGATGTTTTTACTAACGCGACCCGAAAATTTTACCAAACCTGAAAAAATCTTGCCCGTTCAGGGCTACAAAACGGACAAGCGTCTGCCCTGTAAAGGGTTAAGATTACTTCAAGAACATGTTAATACAAGAACTGATTACTTGATATTGTTTTTCCCTCCATACTTTACAGTTCTGTACTTCTCGCCCTTCTGAATTTGCTTTATAACATTAGTAGACCCTCAAATCACGTTTTATGTAGACGTCTAGACTTGTTTCACTATGTGTTATTAAATTTAGCTTCCATTTTTACGTATACTGTGTAGGGGCGGGGGGAATTTATAGGGAGGAAATACAAAGGGGGAGGGGGTGACATTCTGAACAAATGGTGAAGGGGTGCGTGGGCCAAAAAAGGTTGAGAACCACTGCTCTAAACAATGTAAAGTTTATAAGGAAAGCAACACATCAAAAATAAACTAATTGAAATACAGAATTCATCACTAAAAGTGTTTGTTAACAATTGAAATGTTACAAGTATGCTTTACAACTGCAAATACAATATGTATACATATAAATGATAAACCATTCTTTTACTTATATTAATGACAAAATATAACAACCTACTACTGGCCAGTCAAAAATCTGGCACTAAATAAACAGTTTCAAAAAAGGAATACTGTCTGCTGGATCTCAAATTGATCAATTAACAATAAGATGTTTCAAGAAAGCCAAGATATCTCACGAGGGCCCTAGAGTTGCACAAAAATAAACTTGCTTGACTTGATGGTCTTATCTTCAGCTTTCTTCAAGTGGCTATTATCCTAGTCTCAAGATTATGAAGAGTTCTTCTGTTTCAAGAGTGCTTTATTGGGATTCAGGGGTCTAAAAACAAAGAATGGAAGACCTTGCAAGAAGACTTAGCAATTTACTTGATAATATTCTTTGATTTTGTTAACAGTAAAAACTTGACAAGAAACAACAAAAGCAGATGAGTGCGGATTAATAACAGAACAACTTTAACTTAAGAATCTGATGGATTGAAGAAAGATATGTGGGATCTGGAATCATGACAAAATGGTAATAAATGTAAACACAGATATGGTAGTTCGAATAATTGAGACAGTTTTAAAATAAAGGTTGTAAAATAATAAATAATAACTGATGTTTAAAAATCTGATGGTGTTTAGACGGCTGGCTGCAGAAAATGTTGGCTTCTAGGGAGACAAGTGTCAGATAGATGCGGCATCCTGTCTGTTTCAATGTTTATTTTCCTGTTGCCTATTCCACTCGTTTGTACTCCCGTGTACAGACAACATCTTTTGCCTTGAGCGTCTGCAGAAAAACAAAGATTCAAACACAGCTATGAAACACAGCTTCTGTTTTATGTTTACAGGATATATATGGGTTCTTTTACATCTGTAAGATATGTATGATTTTGTTATATTATGTGTACAGGATGTTTATGGCTTTTGTTATATGTATACAGAATGTGTATGAGTTTTGTTTTTGGTTAGAACTGTAAGGATACATGTGACTTGTTGTATGTGTATAAAACACACATGACTTGCAATGTGTACAGGATATGCATGGCTTGTTATAGTGTACAGGATATCATAGCTTGTTATGTGTACAGCTTTTATTATATATGTATGGTTTAAAAGGCTTAAATTATATGTGTAAAGGAAGTGTATGGCTTAAACATTTAATTGTTATCATGTTACATGGTAAGGTTTGAATAGAAACCATAAATGTCAGACTCATATATAACTGGATATTATACACATATAACATGGCCCATACACATACACCTTTAGTTGAAATAAAAAGTTTTAAATTCCTGCCAATTAGGCACATTTCTTCTTATTTCCCTTTCCTTGTTGGTCCTGAAATGGCTTCTGGCCATGTTGTTTATTTGAAGCAAACCAGTGATATCTGTTCCTTTTTACAAACACATCTTAACGAAGACATATTGTTTAGGTCTGCCTCCCCTCTTTGACACACTCAAAATATTCT
The DNA here is from genome assembly GCA_014155875.1 of Cepaea nemoralis. Lineage (NCBI taxonomy): Eukaryota > Metazoa > Mollusca > Gastropoda > Stylommatophora > Helicidae > Cepaea > Cepaea nemoralis. Next base: position 138,798 of record JACEFZ010010741.1, on the reverse strand, counting down.
GTTACTTTCTCATTTGAAAACTGTTGCTGGGATTGCAGTTTATTGAGCTTGCTCTTTACAATGTTCACCTGCTGAGGAATGTTTCACGTGCACACACAGCATACTATTTTCAGTCTTTATCTGATATGGCTAGGCACCTGATACACTACTATAAGATCAGGGGAACAAATGACACCATCAGTGTTCCTCAGAAACAAAACTGCTAATACAATATTGTCCTCAACTGAATTGGAACAAATCAGGAAGAGCTTGGAAGCAATGGAGATATGGTTTCTGAGACGTATGTTGTGAATTACCTTGACCTGTTGAAGTCACTAATAACGAGTGCCTGGAAGAAGCTAATGAAAATAGAACCTACAAGAAAGAGACAAAGTGTGTTCTTTGGTCACATCTATACCACAGAGGACAGGCACTGAACAACAGGATAACAGCAGTAGAAAAGGCTGAGGCAGACCGAGAGAAATGAGGCTGGATGGCCCCAGATGGTGGCACGGTGAAACTGATAAAGGCTGAGGCAGACTGAGAGAAATGAGGCTGGATGGCTTCAGACGGTGGCACGGAGAAACTGATTCATCAGAAGTGACCTAGAACACCAAGGGCTGAGCTGTGTGAAGATACATGAATGCCTAAGCCATTTGAAAGGGCACATGATGATGGCAAAATTGGAACCGGGTACTTTTGATGTACAAGTAGATACCATACCTCTAAATACCCCACTCCCACCCTCATAAGATGGATGTCAACATCTACACCACTCCAAGCAACTAAGGTCAATGTCAAACATCTACACCACCCCACCCTTGAAAGATGGATGTCAAACTTTTGTCAATCCATCCCCCCTAAGTGGATTTCAAAGCTCCCCCCGCCCCCCAAGATCAAGGTGGATGCCAACCTCCCAAGGTGGATGCCGACCAGCCATGCCACTCCAACCTGTCATACCCCTATACCTCTCCAAACTTCCCAATTCAGGTCCAAAAACACAAACTATTACCTTCCTTCCAGTTTGAAAAAAAAAAAATCATTGTTCAACCACACTATTGGAAGCGATAAAACCCTTAACACAAACTCCAACATAACACACCACTCAAGATTATGCATCATAAAAATAAAAAAGCCCACACTGAAGGAAACAGTCATACACACGACATAATATGTGATGGACAAGCTACTACAATATAAAAACATACCAAGACAAACTTATCCTTAGAAAAGTCCCTTATAATCAAGGAGTCTATCTTGCCCTTTTGTTCTTGAATTAGCCTGTTTCCATCGAGAGTACAGGTCGTCTGGTAACATAAAAATAACATGATTGAAATGTTAAACATTCGAGGTCCAAGGTAAATAAAGTGATGCGTATCCCTTCAGACATACATGACTATACAAGTAGGCCCCTCTATACGTTGCTTCAGTTTACATCGTTTCGCTATAATGTCGTTGTCACATTGGTGACTAACTTCACTTTACGTCGCTACGTTTCGCTATAATGTCGTTTCAAGGCTGGAATAATTCATGCATGTGCTGACAAAATCAAAGAGGGTGCCTTTGAGTGCTTCCAAGATCACTCGTACCAGAAGTATTCTTATGGAGAACATGGAAGCACTATTGGCCGTCTGGATTGAAGACCAGAACCAACGGAATATGTCTGTGAGCAAGATGGTTATCCAAGAGAAAGCAAAGTCTCTCTATGAAGATCTAGCTAAGAAAGCGGGTGAGAGCAGTACTAGTAGTGCTGATGATAGTTTTGGAGCGAGTCATGGTTGGTTTGAGCACTTTAAGAAGCGTTCACACCTGCACATTCAGATAACAGGTGAAGCAGCGAGTGCTGATACTGCAGCTGTAGATCGTTTCCCTGCAGAGTTAAAGGCCATGATTGAGGAGGGTGGTTACTGTGCAGCAGACATTGGACAATTTTTTTGTTCAAGCAAAGTAGAGCCATGAAAAGAGGCAGGAAGAGATTACAGTTTCATCCTCAGGTAAAAAGGCAGAAATTAATGCCTCTACGTCCCAATAACTCTACCCACCTCTATTTAGCCAATCAATATCAACAACGATGAAAACAAACATTACTTTGGTACACAATACACTGTATTTCATTTAATTCTATGGGAAATAGTGTTTCGCTATACATCGTTTCACTTAACGTCGCGTTTTCCAAGAACGTAACCCCGACGTTAACCGGGGCCTACCTGTACTTGTATGGGCAAGACAGACAATGACTTCTAAGATTTAAACCACTCTATGGTGAAAAACACTAGCTACTTTCATGGTTACGTGAATCGCGTGTAAAATTTATATCTCATATGCATCTATTGCCAAGGTTAAACTACAACAGAGGACCAGGTTGCCTTGGTGACTGGGCATTTTTACCTAGTGCCTGAATATTCATGGATTTCAAAACCCAATTTGAAACAAAGGGAAAAAAAGCATTCTGGCTCCTGAATTATTGTCACTTAATGCAATCATGCTGTGCGAGATTCGGTAGCGGATCGCATCACGGTGGTTTCTTACAGGGGTATGTGAGCCGGTCGGTCAGAAAGCAATGGCAAACTACTGAGCGCAATCATGCCAAGAAATCAACAACAGTAAAATATGCTGGTGTTGACAGTGATGTCCTGTAAATAGGATATGCGGGAAAGGGGGGGGGGGGGAATGCAATCGTTCAGAGGTTATGCTGATTCACCAACCAACCAGCAAAACATACTGTTTATAAGACAGCAGGTGGTACTGCCATGATACCAGGTAGTACTATGTACTGTTTATATGACAGCAGGTGGTACTGTTGTATGATACCAGGCAGCACTGTGTACTGTTATATGAGCCCAGATAGTACGCTCTAGTGGACGTAGCATCAGTAAGATTAGATATGCAGATGATACAGTATTGATTGCAGGCAATGAGCAGCATCTGCAACATTTAGTGATGCGGTTGTTGCACACAGTGAACAACTAGGGTTAGAATTGCATTGTAAGAAGACGGATTATGGTCGTTACTAGGAAAAAAGAAATACCACGATGTAATATACAGGTAAATGGGAATATTCTTAAACAAGTGAATCGGTACAACTATCCCAGAACAGTAATAATGTCTAATGGGAGGTGTCTTGAAGAGATTAGAACAAGAATCGCCATGGCAAAGGTAGCCTTTTGAAAGATGGAAAACATATTGACTAATAAAAATGTCACTTGCAACAAGAAAAAAAAAGAACATAGAACCTGAACTTTTGCATGGATTTTTATTGTTTATTTTTTGCAGCCTGCTCACTTTGAACTTAAGCATAGTCCATAACAGCACCTCTAGTAGTGCTGGACTGAATTTTGCGTGTGGATTATCATACTCTAGTAACAACACTGCGGCTCTTCTAAGGCATCCAATCTTTGTAGCTATGATTGTGAGTACATTATACATACAGTCGCAACCTATTTGAACACTACCTCAGGACAGACTACATGCCCCATTAAAAAAAAAAACAGCAACAAAGACAATAATAATGGTAAATTATCTCGAACAACAATTAGCCAAAAAAAAAACAAAAAACATTCCCATGTGTGTGGCACATTACACCCACCTTGGGTATTTATGATGCCCATGTTAAACATTGCCTCAGCAAGTCATGTATTATTGATTATTTTTTATCTGTTTTAGTGCTTATTGTTCTTTTGTTGTCAAAGAATTGCTTCATAAGATATGTTGAATGTAAGAATGTATGAGAGGAAATAGAGAAGAAGGGCAGAATGTCAGACGGGCCTGCGTGCCCAATTCTTAACCCTATGAAAATAAAGATAAAGATAAATAAAGTACATTAGTTGCAGTAGGCATATTCACACCAACCCTATGCTACCATTGTCAAACTTAGACATGATCCAAATCACACTTATTCACACTATTCCTCCCCATGACGTTTGAAGGCAAAAGTGGAAGAAGATGATGATGAGTTGCAGTAAGTACTATACGGTTGTGAAACATGGACCATCGAACATCACCAACGGACAGAGCTTGAACGCTTTGAGGATGTGGTGCTATTGCAAGTTTCAGTGAATAAGCTGAACAGAAGGGAGATCTGAGGAACACATGCTTAATGATGTTGGAGGAAACAGACAACTGTCGAACAGCAGACAAAACAGAAAGTTATCACGTGAGACACGGAGAGCGTTTACTTAAAATATTGGAGGGCAAAAGAATAAGAGAATGACCCAGAAAAAGCACATCATACATCAGAGGTGACAGATTTGAATCCCAGTGTTGTCACCATAGCTTTCAAATTGTGTCTAGTGTGTCCTCTAATCCCTGCTTCTGTCATCTACTTGTATAAATGTCCATCAATACTATTGAATATATTTATCATACTACGACACAAGTTCAAGGACGTTGGGCACAGTCTTATACTGAGGGGCTGCGTGGTCTTGAGGTAAGGTGTCCACCTCGAGTGCTGGAGGTCCTGGGTTCTCCTGGTGAGAACCGGGATTTTTTTTTTCACCTGGACTTCTAGTAATAAAAATTACCCCTGGTCTCTGGGTAGTGAGATTGGACGCCCTTGTGTATTGTTGTGCACATAAAAAAAATCCCTTGGCAGTTGGAGTAGCCTAACAGCCCTGCCTGGGCAAAATTTCGAGTTAAAAATCTACCCAAAGTATTTCAGGACCCTCGCCGGTGCTACAGAGTTCGTGCACTGAGCTGCGTTTCTCCAGACTCAGGTTTGAGTTAGGAGGAGAACGGAGCACTTATGGGTTGCACCCGTGTGCCATGATGTTGATCCATCGACTAAACTAAACTAAACTATATTCTATTAACAGTGTCCCTCACCATCAGGTGAACCTACTTTGACTTCAGAGGTACTTGTAATTTACGTTCCTAAGTCAAGAACGAGAGGTCAACATATTTAGTCCAATTGTCTGGTGTAGGGGTTGAACCCCTTATCTCAGCATCAGCATACTGGATGTTTAAGAACATGCGTTGTTATCCATTATGCCATGCTGACCTTGTATGGATGTGAAGCGTGGACAACGAGCAGACAAGTTGAAAAACATCTGAAATGTTTCTGAGGAGAATGCAAAGAATACCAAGGACAGACAGAAAATCAATGACTAAGTCCTACAAGAAACAAATGAAAACTAAACTGATTAGAGAAATTAGACATAGATTGTCACAAATTTTGGACACGTTATGAGAAGAAATACATTGAAGAACTTGGTCACAACTGGCAAGATTGAGGGGAAAAGGACAAGGGGAAGGCAGAGAAGTAAATACCTGGATGGCTTGGTCACGTGGTATGGTCAAGCCAAGAACACTGAGCTGATCCACAACTTTGGTGATCATGTGAGATGGTTAAATATGACCACTCATGCTTATTGGCATGGCAAATGATGATGAGTACCATCTACTGCCATATGTTAGCAGGTAGTAGTGTCTACTGTCGTATAGTAGCAGTAAGTAATATCAACTGTTATTCAGTAGCAGGTAGTAACATCTACTGTCATAAGATGGCAAGTAGGACCATCTGGTACTTTTACATGGTAGCAGGTAATACAATCTTCTGTCGTATAGTAGCAGATAGTAATGTCTACTCTCATAAGGTAGTAGTTAGTAGAATCTACTGTCATACGGTAGCAGGTGTTATCATGTTTTCCTATACAGTAGCAGAAAGTACAATTTACTGTCACATGGTAACAGTTAGAACACACTACTATTATATAATAACATATAGTACTGTCCATTCTCATCCGGTAGCAAGCTGTACTGTCACTCTCATAGTGTAGCATTTACTGTTTTATGGTAGCAGGTAGTACTACCTACTCACATACAGAGTTCTGATGTGAGTCCGCATCGCTAAACAAACTGCAGATCTCTCAATGTGTTACATAGATTAATGGTACACTTACAAGAAACATACCTTGACTTTACGTCCATCAGCAGTGGTTTCATCAAACTCCTCTCCGATCTTGAACTTGATTTCCAGTTTAGTCAAGAGAGTACTAGTAGTGATTGTCCACGTGTCGTCCTCAATACAGATTTGCTGCCGGGGCTTTGCTCTGTTTCCAATTAAACGTGTTGGGAAGCCAACCTCTGGAATAGTGTCAGAAAATGGTTAAGTACTAACACAGAATACCCATTACAGAGTTGTTACATGCAACTGTTAATACATTAGGGGATATATCTCATGATCTGGAGAGTACAATCAGGTCTGTATTCATTTGTAAAGATGTAATGGAAAGGACAAATTACTACTAAAGTAAGCCAAAGTAAAAGATAGCTTGTAGTAACATCAAGTACAGAAAACATTACGGTTTCTCAATAGTGTTAAAACTGGTAACATTGTCAATCCTACAAAACAGAAATTTAACCTCTGATCCAATCTGAGTGTCTAGACCAGCATCCTATTATGTCCAGTGTCAGCTTTAAACTGCCAAGAGTATTTAAGTATAATCGACATAACTTAATGTCCTGGAGTGCTTGCTAACATTATAATCACAGCAAGGAATTAAGGATGTAATATTTTTTGGGGTCATTTTCATTATAGATACTTTAAGCATATTTAATCACACTCTGATTAAAATTAATGGCTTTAACTGTGCATATATCAGCCTTTTTAGAATCAGATCACATTCCAGCATTTGTAGGTCGTATTGTGACAATGTAGATCATATTGTGTCAATGTTAGGTCATAATATAACAATTTAGAAAAAACAAAAATCTCTGGAGCCGATATTCAATATGGAGAGATTATTCACAAACTGTGAATAATACTGAGCGTTATGTAACGTTTACTAACCCAAATGATAGGCTTCAGAAGACTATTATTCTCTCTTGTCCGACTTTTTTTTTTGCAATTTCTTTTTCTTCAAATCTCACAAAGACGATATTTGTCGACAAAGACACACACTACATACAGTGATATTTTATTTGGCAAATAAAATTCACGTTAAACAAAGACATCTATAGGATCCATCGATTCCAACACTCGATCACACCGTCGCTGACTGGGGGATGCGCCCCCCGGCAGCTTCCGCAGATCCATAGAGCTCACTATATTCACAAGGTTCGAGTTTCTCAGTTCTAAATCTTAGTTCGTAATGTGTGATATGTCATGGTCATTCTTCCAAGTTTCCAGTAAATAGAGGTTTTGCCAAATCTGTACAATATAGAATGGTGCACCTACTGTTGGAATGGCATCAGGGTTATTTCATGAACCAACGTTCTGGAATAAGTTGCAATAGGTTAGCACAGTTTGAAAAGGGCACATGCAGTCATTTGATTGGCTGATTCGAAAAGCCTGCCGAGAGATTCCATCTGATCCAGGCCAAAAACATAGCATAGCATTAGTTATGTAGATTTCATCTGGGCTGGCTGGTCGCTCTCGATATGTGAAATTCAACACCATTCATCACCCAATTTCATTTTCTCTGTGTCCCAGATACGACTGTAAAATCATTTTAAATGTTGTGGCCATGCCTAGTGATGAGAAAGAGATGAGTATTTGTATGAAAAATGTGAAATTGTGAGATCAGAGCTTCAGTGAGAAGTTACTCTGAATGTTGCTTTCTGACAAACTAACATGTCTAACGCACTGAATATTTTAGCATGTCTATCGTTTCATCTGCTATGAGAATGTTAGCTTGGTGAATGTTAGCACACTCTCACTGCATATCTGCAATCTTTATGCGCTATAGAACTTCCCTATGGACGCACATCATTGTATTCTTAATCAAACTGTATAAACGTTCTTGAGAGTGTGTTTTACAACTTTTGTGATCAGAATGTGTGACTTGACATGTAATCTTTTCCCTGAAAATGCTGAGAATATTTAAGCGAATGATATGTTGGTTTTATGAGTTACTATCTCATATGAGAAGAAAGATAGATGCATCATAATATTCATATGTTTGCAAGATGTGCACGCCAGAATTACACAATTACTGTGATGACTGGTGAATATTTTATGTTCACAAGAACTGCTAAAAGCACTCTTAAAGATTAGCCATAATGCAATTTATCTCTGAAGTTTGTGCACTTGTTAGCTTGCAACAGATTCAAACAAACCTTTGTCTATGTTTGCTATATATATATAAAATATATATATATATAAAAAAGACGATGTATGTATGTGTATAGGGATGTATTTGATGTGTTCGATAACGGTCCATCCGATTGAGATGAAATTTTCTACATGTATTCTCTTCATTCCCGTGCAGCCAACTGTCATAGTTTGTTAGTGTACAATCAGCTATTTGCTTACTAAAATTTAATATTTAAATTTACATTATCATTTATACATAGCGAGGGGACTTAACTTAAGAAAAGTTATTTCAAGGGGCATAACTTTTAATAGCATTGCTATATATTTTATATACAGATTGTTGCATTGTTTTCAAAGATTTATAAACTCTTTGTCTACAGTTATTTACAGGCATATGAGTTATAATAAATAATGATATAATCTTTAAGGCATTTTCAAAGTTTTCATAAAAATAATGCATCTATTTAAATAGTGAAAATTTTCTAACTCATCTTTTTATGTTTAAAGAAGTTATCTACAGTCATGTAGGTGATTAAAAACAGTTTTCATTAAAAATAATGGATGGTGTGTGGAAGGACATTCTGAAGTTAATTTTGTTTTGTTATATGAATTTAATGAGACGCTCCCCGCCAGGAGCCGCGCCGGGTCAGCAGACAGATAGTCAGGAAGGGGAGCTTATATGACTAATTATACGAATTAAATGAGATGCTCCCCACCAGGGCCTGGGCGAAGTCGGGCCGGGTCGGACAGACAGTCGGGAACGGGAGCTTATATGATTACTTATATGAATTAAATGAGATGCGCCCCCCGCTTGGGCGAAGTCAGGCTGGGTCGGACAGACAGATAGACAGTCGGGAATGGGAGCTTATATGACTACTTATATGCATTAAATGAGATGCTCCCCACCAGGGACTGGGTGAAGCCGGGCCGGGTCAGACAGACAGTCGGGAACGGGATCTTATATGACTACTTATATGAATTAAATGAGATGCTCCCCACCAGGAGCTGGGCGAAGCCGGGCCGGGTCAGTCCCCGCCAGGGGCTGGGCGAAGCCTCGCCGGGTCAGACAGACAGACAGACAGATAGTCGGGAACGGGAACTTATATGACTACTTATATGAATTAAATGAGATGCTCCCCACCAGGAGCTGGGCGAAGCCGGGCCGGGTCAGACAGACAGACAGACAAGCAGACAGACAGATAGATAGATCCCCGCCAGGGGCTGGGTGAAGCCGGGCCGGGTCAGCTAGTATATATGTATATATATATATATATATATATATATATATATATATATATATATATACATATATATATATATATATATGATGGCTCATGCAATAATTCATGGAGGATTCTATGTTTTCATATGTGTTTTGTTTCACATGTGAATATTGCTTATTAAATATTGCCCCTCCCCCGATGTGTCTCCACCTTGACGTGGTGGGGGAGCTTGCGTGTCCCATCAACCCCATTTGCTTGCCGATGGATGAAAAACTACATATCAGACAGCTTATGGGATAGGGACCAGACTAAGAGAGACACAACCTGGATGTCGCTCGCAGTCTGACCGCTCCTGGTGTGTGCTTGAGCGATCAGTGGCAAGCGGGATGCCCAACACATGGAAGTGAGGAACTAAAGCAGCCATGAGCAGGATGTGGAAACTCCTTGGGTGAACCCAGTCTCAGAGCAATATGTGCCGGCTCTGCAATTATGGAAGCCTCCTTGGATAGCGAGATAATGCCCATGGTCTGCCCCTGCCTTCCCTTGAGGGCCGACCGCGATATCGTTGATCGTTCTATCTTGACCAGCTGAGATGTGGGTGACATTACAACAGTCTAACGTGTCTCGAAACCAGAGGAAGGCAAACCTCATTAAAAAATGCCCGCCCCGGAAGTGTCGTCCTACGGGTGGCAAACTAAAAATTGACACTACGCAATTACGTCCGAGTGAAATGTCTCATCCGAATGTCTCTCGTGCTAGGAACAGCTCTGACTACCAGGTTTCCGAATGCCGCTCTTGTTCGGAACAGCTCTGACTAGGTAGTTTTCCGAATGTCTGTCGTGCCTGGAACAGCTCTGACGGGCGCAACGACAAGCACATGTGTGAAAACTTGCTGAGTGAATACCTCCTGTAGACCTGTTTGGTTTGTGCGGGAACGGCCCAGGGCGAACGAAATGCCCAATATATTGAAGTGAGGAATTAAAGCAGCCATGAGCATGACGTGACCATTCCCTCGGTGAGTATCAGGGCGCTATGTGTCGGCCCTGCAACTATGGAAGCAACCTAGGATGGCGGAAAATGCTATGGACTGTGCCTTCCTTCTCTTGAGGGATGACCGAAGTCCTCGACTGTTCGAACTTGACCAGCTGGGATGTGGACGGTACCACAAAAGTGAGAGTCTCCCAGGATTGCTAACCTGGTCAAAAATGCACGTGAAAGCCGGATGTGTGACCTAAGGGTTTTCAACCCAAGGGTGCCTAACGCACACCGCAATCACATCTGAAAAAAACACTCCGGATGAACGAAAAGAAGAAGAAGAAATATTGCCCTACCTGCTGTGGGAGAGGTACTAATGTTGCCCAGTGGGGAAGAGCTTGATAGTGATGAAGGATGGCACTTGTGAACCGAAGTCTATCCTGAGAGAGAGGAGGACCAGCTTTGTTGTATGAGTGTGGATGGGATAGGACATCTAGGTACCAAAGTACCACCCACAGGGATTGGTGACTGGTCAAGTGATGTTTGCAAATTGCAGTTGTAGATGCTGTCTCATGATGTATATCTCATGATATCTGTCTCGTGATGCTTGTCTCATGATGTCTGAATCATGGTGTCTAGGTCTCATGTTGTCTGGCTCTTATGATTGTTTTGGCAAATCTGGACAAGTTGTATTATCATGATGGTTGGTTGGGTATGATGTCCCCAAATCAGCAGGAATACTCAGGGTCAATCACGAATAGGGGTGAGCAGTGAGACGATATCACCCACAGTCGTCAGAGTGGATTAAACTCCATCATCAGAACAAAGGGATTGGTGCATGAGTAACACCCTCCCTTCTCCTCCCCATTTCCTTTAGCTTCCTTTTGTGTTCGTTGATACTTTGATAATGACATTTGATTTTAGTACAAATTTATAGCAACGGGAATTTGCATTTTTGTATCAGCAGGGAAAGGGATGGTGGAGTGGCCTTATAGTTGGAACAACCAAATAAGAGTCCCAGTCTCAAACCTTCAACTACTTATGTGTGGAGAGTTCAGTGATTACTTCAGAACCTACAGGTTGGATTTACCAACCTAAACCTTCATCACATTATATGTCTTTGCTAATGGCAACTGAGAATTTGCCTTAAGCAGGCACATGGAAGGTTATAAAACTATATATCTATGGAAACTCCCATGTTATTCCTAGAAGCCTGCATTCCTTAGGAACTATCTAACCAAGCTCATTAATAGCTGTGGCTTATTTTAGAAGGAGATTTTGGGATATTCGTTTATTCAATTGGATTACTAGCTGCTTTTATTCCCATCTTGAAACTTAGGCGGGATGAACTTGCATTGTGGAATGCTGTAGGAATGTTTGACCTATGTCAATAAACCCCTGGTTGGTCTTCAGGAGGTAGTCGTCAAAACATACGGAGAATTTACCTTCCTGTTATCATGAAGAGTGGATGCTCAACTTTATTGAATGACCCCAGTCGCCAGCTTCAACAGGCAGTCTTGTCACCGCTAAGGATTCATTATAGTTTTATTCCTTCAAAAACTGTGTCACGGGAGAGAGTTAACTTGATGAGAGTATCATGAAGTAAGTTGCTAACTGGAAACTTAATTAACACTGCTTATTAGTGGCTGTGAGATTGTAGTGAAACAGGGCAGTGCGTACGAACTGGTGTTTTGCCCAGAAGAGAACTCTTTCTCCAGTGCCAGCTTAAGGAGATAGTACATGGTTTATTTTAGGATTGTTGTTGATAGAGGAGTTTTAGAGATGTTGTTAATGCTGTTGATGATTGGAGAGTAATCAATGTAATAGATTGCGAGGCTGTTGGTTGATTTGGGTAAAGTATCTGAGTTATTTCACTGATTGAGTTATCTATGCATATGCAATGTTTGAAGTGTATATGTCACTAGGTGAAACCTAGATCTTCGCTAGACCCCCCCCCCCCCCAGTCTGCTCAATACAAGGGTGGTGTTAAAACTGGTTGTTGAGTACATTTCACTGTGAATGACTTGTTCAACTGTTGTTGAGTACATTTCATTGTGGATGTCTTGTCCAACTGTTGTTGAGTACATTTCATTGTGAATGTTTTGTTCAACTGTTGTTGAGTACCTTTCATTGTGGATGTTTTGGTCAATTATTGTTGAGCCCAACTAACATATGTCATTGTTGATACATATAAGGTGAGATCTATATGAGGCTGGCGGACAACACACAGTCAATGTCTATTATGGAGGGAACAGATTCCTCTGTTGCTGTGGTGAATTGCCAGGATCTCTATAAGCCTTATAGAGGAACCTTTCATTTTCTATTTCTGTGTAGGAACTTAAACGTTAAGTCTAAAGTCCTCACAGTGGGGGTTCATGAGCCATATTATATGGTTTTTTCTAGGATATTTGGGAATGATTACTCATCCCATTAGGGATGCCCCTAGACAACTCATCATATCAAACCCTTATTATATCATATAAAATAAAAACCTCACATAATGTTTAATATTTTTTTGAAGTAAAAATAACAACGACAACAAAATTGCCTCCCTGACAGGGAGTCAAACCCCAGTCTCCCGGCAGGCAGAGATACTAACCACTACACTACCGAGGACACAATAATAGTTTCACAAACATTAATAATGTAGTCAAACGTATGTAAATAACGCTCAGTATTATTTGCAAATGTTTGTGAATCACTTCGATTCAATTTACATGGATGAATATTTCAATTGGGGTGGATTTGAATTTTCTAAAATTGACATCCCCCCCCCCCCCCCCCAATGTTGACCAGCCTAAAAAGGGTACCTGAAAATGTCTTGGGAAGTAAAAATGACCTTATGATACTGACCACATCAACCATGAGTGCCAATTGGTCTATGAAAATATGTGTCTAGCAACATGTGCCAATCAGTCTAAAGGCATGTAAAAAAGTCCTTTACTTAAGGAACACATATTCTATACAAAGTGTCTATTTGCAACCAAATTTGCAGGTCACGTGACATACGTGATGTCACCGGAACATGTGTATGACTATATTATCAATATTCATTGATCTATTAATGTGTCCTCAGTAGTAGCCTATAGTGGTAAGTGTCTCCACCTTTCACGCAGAGCTCGAGGTTCGATTCCCAGCCGGGGAGGCAATATTTTTTTCCCCATTTTTCAGCAATTAATTGGGTGAAAGCAACTTTTAATTAAAAATTATTAAACATTATGAACTAAAATATAGAACTGAGAAACTCGAAGCTTGTGAATAAAGGGTGCTCTATGGATCTGCAGAAGCTGCCAGGATACGCAACCCCCAGGCAGCGATGGAGTGATCGAGTGTCGGAATCAATGGATCAAATAGATGTCATTGTTTATTTAAATTAACCACTTTCTTACTGGCTCAAACTAAAATTGACTAGTGAACGGCCGCTGTGACATGTTTATTTTATTAACTCCCGCAAGTCGATTGCAAATAAAACTCAGTTTTATTTGCAATTCGATTGCGAATAAAGTCTATATAAAGTTCCCTATTCTATAAATTTGTTGTTCACTTGAAATATTTTGAATGTGTCTAATAAGTGGTTCTCATTGTACTACCATGACACCTAAAGCTAAAGTTAAATATAAACAAAGCCATTAAACTGTATCATTCATTAAGTAGCATGTCCTTTGCAGAACCTCACTGCCATAACAACCTTCCGAAAAACCTCTGGATCATAAGCAAGATGTCCCACGTCTGATACACCCATCTGGAGATCATCCACCACAACTGTATACTAAAGTGAAATACTATAAACACAGCCATTTAACTTTATACTTTATACTAAAGTGAAATACTATAAACAGGGCCATAAAATGTATACTACAGTGAAACAAGGCCAAGTTTATGGTCTGGTTACACCTTGATTCTTGACATTTCACATTTGTATATTAGTTAATAGTTATTACGCAGTCAGATTTGTAAATGATAATGAATGGTATTAATTATTATAAAGTGCAATTATTTTTTATTGTTGGAGATATGAAGGTCGTGCTTTAAATTTTCTGTCATATTTTGACATGTTAATTGTCATTTGTCTTAAAAGCTTGCTTGTTTATACGATTTCAATCTCCCAACTCTAGTTATATTATAGTATAAAAATATATAGTTAATAATGAGAAGGAAAAAAAAAAATCTAGGATTCTGAAAGTAAGCCTTTGGTGGTGTAACTTTTAATGCTAATATTACCAAGAGCTTTCATGTAGTCGTCAAAGTTCTCCGACTTTTCCAGATCCCAAACACCGGGTGCCAGTTCTGCTGCCATGGTGTACTGTACACACGTGCGTTGTTTCGTGTCCCGAGACTTATCTCGAATGAAATACCAGACCACAGACACTGTTCCCTTGACTCACAGGCCAGTCAGACAGACGAACTTTGACCCCGGGATAACCTTTAGTCACTCTCATCCCAGAGAGCGGGAAGAGAAGGGGGACAAATGATTCTTTCTTTGTCTTTGAGACCAAGTCCCTCGGCTAACGTCTCGGATAGAGATGAATTCGTCTTTCTCGTGCAACCAACACAAAGAGGCTGGGAACCTCCCATCCCATAAGTGCCATAAATCATAAAATTGTAGTCGGTTGCAGTTTATTTACAGGACGTCGCAATCGACCCAGCATTTTGTGGCTGTTTGGGATTTCCTATGCAGTTTTTACGTTGAGTAGTTTTGTCATTCGTTACCATCTGCACGACGGACGCTCTTACCATGGAAGTCAATGAATGCAAGGAGCTGTGCGGCTGATGTCGAACCCTAGAGCCGGTATGCTGGCCAATTGTGAACAACAGCCTTCTCTGGACCTTAAGCCACAGCGCCGACACAAAATGTAGTACTATAACTATATAAACATATGTATGTGTGTGTGTGTATGTATTGTGCGCGCGTGTGTGTGTGTGCATGCGCTCTGTGAATTTTTTACAGGTTAAAATCATGGGTAATTAGAAATACAAACATTCAGAACTAGAAGAACCCATAAAGAAAATAAAGAGTATCACATGAACAACCAGAGTTGATTCGTTGAAAGCAGTGTTTCAGCCAAATGACTATAATTACGATCACTAGAAACATCACATAGGAAAGAAATGCCGAGGTAGCGGGTTCAACCCCTACACCGGACAGTTGGATTAAAATGTTGACTTCTCATCCGTGACTTTGGGACGTAAATTACAAGTACCTCTGAAGTCGTAGTGGGTTCGCCTGATAGCGAAGGACACTGGTAACAAGAAAAGCCAATCCACACGCAAAAATCAGCACAGCGCATTAGAACTAGTCGTACGTGTATGGACTACGCTTGAGTTCAAAGCGAACGAGCACAAAAAACAACAACAAACAAACAGGAAAGTTTATGAATGGAAACAACTCTTTCACGTGGTTATAATTGGAAATACACAATGAAAATACTGTAGATGATTTGATTATTCAATGAAGCTGAAGGTAAACATAAAGTTAAATAGTTTGATAGGAGACAGATAAATTACTGTAGATGATTTGATTATTCAATAAAGCTGAAGGCAAGCATAAAGTGAAATAGTTTGATAGGAGACTGTCAGAAGTCGGGGTGCCCCACCGGCTAGATGAAAGTATTATTCACTGGCGAGCAACCCCAAATAGTCAGAAACTGACTAGGGACAAAATCTATATGGCTGAACTACAGATTAAGCCCATGAATATCCAACGAACAGCTCCAAGTGGCTCGTTACAAAATTGAAATGAACTGTGCTGAATATTCGCCAAGGAATAGGAAAGAGAAGGTTAGCTAGGATAGACTTTTAAGTCTGAATTAAAGTTTAAGGACAACTATCCTAGTACAGGTTTTTCTCCCTGACTGCTCCTTTCCTTGGTGTGTAAGTGAACCCCCACCAATGTACACAACAACACGTATGCACAATTGGAATTAAAATATAACGAGAGAACTATGAGTTACAATACTACAACATTTATTTACTAATCATATTAAACATTGGATGTTTTTCAAAATGATGATGATGATATCATAGATAGTGATGAGAAACATTACGTATCTTGTTAGTTGTACTATCTGGATCTGTGGTCCAGATCCCCACTCTCCAGTAGACTCAAAAAAGAAAACAGCTTGCCGGTATTCTGACTACTGTCAGTCCTAGCTCTACCTAGTCAGTTACTCGTTCTTGAGATCTATAACATAGGTGCTCCTTGTGAGAGCTTGAAAGAAAGTCAAGAATGTGTTAGATCTAGTTCTACATCAGCGCAATCCTAATTAAAACATATCATAACACAAACATATAAAATGACCAGTCCGGCCAAGTTTATCTTCCAGCTCTACTGCGTTCACCATCCTCCTTCTCCCTACTGTCTTTAGTCTGGGACGGGCTTTTCAATTGTCTCACACGCCTGTAATGATTACATTTCTGCCGCCCCATGTCCATGTCGCTAATACAGAAATTCTGTGTCGTACAGCCGCTCCATCCAAAGTTGGTTTAGCAGCTCACAGGATCGGTAATGGTATTATAATAATGCCGGGTCATCCGGGCTTACAAGCCATGACCAGTAGTTGTGCCAGGTTCCCATGCATCACCGTGAACGCACGCCCACAATACACTGAGAAAGTTTAGCACCATATACCCTATACCAATTGTGGGTAATGTCTGTACCATTACACCTCTGCTTCCAACACAATCGTTGGCCAATGTGCCAATGCGCAGACAATAGCATAACACTTCATATTGGTAGGTTTGCATATGACAAATCAATATATCAAACATCCAATACACATAAACATATTGATTAAACTAGACATATTATGATACTTTAACATCATAGCATAGTGCACTAGTTAGTTTGTATGTATACGAAATGAGACGTATATACACAAAAAGAATATGTACGAAGCATATTCCTAGCATCGTATATTCATATGAAATTACACATACATACATCCAACATATCCGTAAACATTATATTACTTCAAGATAGACATACAATGATACTCAACATAATAGCATCAGGCATTATTAATGAGTACTAATATTGTATAGCTACAAAATGAGATATACAACAAGTATAATTGAAGTGACCACACAGACCAGCCATATTTGCTGATCTGCCCGGTTTAATCACCACTTAGTTACTGCTGTGGTAAGAATTAAAGAAATAGTCAGTTGACTATATTCTGTACAACAAATGCACACACCAAAAAGAGACTAGTCTAGTTTACAAAGAAATGACAAGCATCTACCAAGACACCTAAAAGTATACTTAGACAATGATATGCCTTTCACAAGTTTCTACTTCTCAGAAGAGTAATATATGAAGCACAATGATATTGAACACATAACTTAGAAAGAACACTCAAGTAACCTACGACAATGATAGTTCTTGCAATAACCTAGATCAGATATAGACTGAAAGAATGTTTACAGCCCTGGGGCTATTATCTTCCCCCGTGTCAATGTTGTTCACACCTGGGCGATTTCCTACCTGTGCTTATCAGGTGTCATGCCTGGTCGGTTTTAATTACACTGTCCATTTTACTTGCCATCTGCAGCTTACATCATGGCTAGAGGCTTTTTGTGAATAATCTTACCTCACGACTAGATAGCCGTGGAGTAGCGTGATTAATTCATTCTTTCTCAATTTGGCCTCTCAAATTATGAGACCGAGAAAATATTCTGGGATGTTAAGGCTGCATTTCATGACAGAGCTTCCCCCTAAAAAAAAAAGTTTCTGCCAGAAATCTTTTGTCAAAGCACGCCGTACATCCCAGAATCATGCCTAAGCACTCTCCGTTCTGTATCTGCCTAAAGGTTTCCAATATTCCTTGTGGCAGTGGGTTGTCCTGCTTCTGCATAAAAGCGTCTCATTTCCATACTCCAAAGATACTTTGGATAGGTCCTTGTACCTGGTTTTCGGCCGGGATTCCATGCAATAGCTTGGTAAAATCCGGTAATTGTCAGAAGGTTGTAATTTTACCCTTCTGGGAAAGATCACAATCAACGGGATTCTTCGGCGCCTCTGGCCAACGGTCTTAGTCCACTCCCTCACGCGATTTAATCCTTTCAGCCGAGGATGTCCCCGTAGTGAAGTCTCGCATAAGCTGGCCACAGCAAAGCTTGTCTCCGTGATTTTCCTCCGTCCTTTATAGATTCTTAACTGATCCATCAATATCTTCCTTTTGAAAGGAATAATGTTACACATCATGGTCCCATGATGTAAATTCAACTGGCGCTTTCCTCCTTCAAAGTCTGGCGTAACAATCTTCCCTCCTCGGTGTCGCGGTTTCTTCCCCTGATAATCAGTTAACGGGCTGAGTTTCTCTGCATCAGAGTCTCTTGTGAAAACCGTGCTAGAAATTGGAAATTTAATGTGCCAAGTTGTCCAACCTTGAGAAATAACATAGTTACTCCAGGGCGATAAAGTGGAGTTGCTTTTAAATGAAGTATCCACAAATAGCTGATCCTCCTATCAAATCGACCTGACTGAAGGGTAGATTGAGTCCTAAGAGTGTTGATTCCAAACCACTCTTGACTTCTGTTACTTCAGGTCCCTGTTGCTGGAATTCCCTGATAACTGCAGCTAATGAGATGATAGGCGTTTCTTCCTCCATCTTGTGCAAAGCATTTTCTTCTTTAGCAACTACAGACAATGTTGTCTGCACAATATCAGAGTCCATATTATGGCTCATGACAATTCCCTGTGTTTCCTGAGTCTCCGAACTGGTATACTGTGAGATAACAACTGGAAATGTTTCCTGGTCTGGATGTTCCTCTCTGGTCGTGCTTTCATGGGCTAAGTCCAGTTGAGGTAAATCCTGTGGTGGGCTTGTGTCTAAGCAAACTATCACATTAGGTAAATGATTTGAACTGAGATCTAGTGTCTTTTCCTGAGCTGCAGCCTCAAAGATCACAAGGGGTTCTGGATCGTCCTTCATCCCTATCTTAGTCAAATGTAATCCCACTTCTTGCTTGCCTGAGCTTAAGGGAATAATAAGGTCGGTTACCTCTCCATCTTCGACCTCTTTAAAAGCTGTCCTCAGGTCCTCTTCTTCTTGAGTTTCACCCCTCGTTGAAGTAAAATGAGATTCCTGGGAGTCTTGTACTGGCGGACCAGTTAAACCACATATCTTGTGGTACGAACAGTTGTCCTCTGGGTAACTGTTAGTAGGCAAATTATCTGAACTGATAACTGATGCTTCTTCCTGCGTTGCAGTATTGAAATTCACCTGGGATTCCGTTTCTTCCTTCCTCCCTATTTCAGTCAGATGTAATTCCACTTCGTGATTCTGTGAACAGAAGGGAATGTGAGAATCGGCTAGGTCTCCGCCTGCGACCTCATTAAAGGTTTTCTTCAGTTCCTTTTTCTCTCGAGATTCATTTCTCATAGAAGTCAAGTGGTTTTCCTGAAGGTCCTGTACTGGCGAACCAGTGACACCACAATTTCCGTGGTGCAAACAGTTATCACGTTTGTGACTGTTTGAAGTGCCATTGGCACGTTTTTTCTTCCCTCTTTTCCGTTTAGGACAGGGTCGAATGAGAACCTGTAGTTCCCGGTCCACTAACTCTGATTCCGCGGTGGTTGGCAAAGATGTCCCTTCCTTCCTGGTTGGGTGAGCATCCATATCTCCTACCTTATGTTCCGCTAGAAAGGTTAGCTTCTCTGCATTGACTACTTCCATATGTGTTTTCTCCATCTCTACTCCTTCAGTTTTGCTACGCTCTTGTGCTCCAAAGAACTCATCATTTTCTTGAAACATAATTTCTTCTTCTTGGTCCCACCATTCTAACTCAGCTATGATATATGTTTCTAGTTGCTCCCCCTTTAAGCCTTCTCTTATGCCCCACCCTCTCGCGGTCTCTGAGAAATCTGCGTGCACCTTCATGTCCTCTTCGAGATTCCGGTAACGTAAGGCCATAATTGCTAATGACTATATTCAGGTAAGCTCCTATGTATATATCAAAATCAGATCTAAGCTAGAAAGACAAGAGTTAACTACTGACAGTCTACGCTATCCAATGTGTATAGTTTAGCCTCAGCAGTGAAAGACAACTGAAAATAA
Organism: Cepaea nemoralis; assembly: GCA_014155875.1. Classification (NCBI taxonomy): domain Eukaryota; kingdom Metazoa; phylum Mollusca; class Gastropoda; order Stylommatophora; family Helicidae; genus Cepaea; species Cepaea nemoralis. Next base: position 118,531 of record JACEFZ010010741.1, on the reverse strand, counting down.
TATTCAAGTAGTACCTGGCGACAGCAGTGAAGTAAGTATGAGAGATATACTACACAGTAATCAACAGTAATATTTACCTAAATAAACATTAAAATGCACTGCATACATGTCAAAACGAACATGGCATATATTAGCATAAAATTGCAAATCAGTCAAGCAGTTAAATCATCAAACACATCAAATAAATATGATTAAAGTGTCCAATTATCAATAAATGATTAATGATAACACTAAATGATAGATGATGGTAGTTTTCTCATAAGTTCTTATCTGTTATACTTTTGAAAAGTTATATATGTACTCTGTAACTTCCTCAACTAAAATTAGCTACATTTGATGATAGTCTATTTTGATGAATGAAGATTACAAGAGTTAACTTTTAAAACTCATATGTCTAGGGTCTAGTAGAATCCCTATGATTACTAGAATCCTGGTTCAGGATCCCGGACGAGCCCCCAATCTGTCAGAAGTCGGGGTGCCCCACCGGCTAGATGAAAGTATTATTCACTGGCGAGCAACCCCAAATAGTCAGAAACTGACTAGGGACAAAATCTATATGGCTGAACTACAGATTAAGTCCATGAATACCCAACGAACAGCTCCAAGTGGCTCGTTACAAAATTGAAATGAACTGTGCTGAATATTCGCCAAGGAATAGGAAAGAGAAGGTTAGCTAGGATAGACTTTTAAGTCTGAATTAAAGTTTAAGGACAACTATCCCTAGTACAGGTTTTTCTCCCTGACTGCTCCTTTCCTTGGTGTGTAAGTGAACCCCCACCAATGTACACAATAACACGTATGCACAATTGGAATTAAAATATAACGAGAGAACTATGAGTTACAATACTACAACATTTATTTACTAATCATATTAAACATTGGATGTTATTCAAAATGATGATGATGATATCATAGATAGTGATAAGAAACATTACGTATCTTGTTAGTTGTACTATCTGGATCTGTGGTCCAGATCCCCACTCTCCAGTAGACTCAAAAAAGAAAACAGCTTGCCGGTATTCTGATTACTGTCAGTCCTAGCTCTACCTAGTCAGTCACTCGTTCTTGAGATCTATAACATAGGTGCTCCTTGTAAGAGCTTGAAAGAAAGTCAAAAATGTGTTAGATCTAGTGTAACAGTAAGGGAGTTCTGGGGTATTATTAGAATCTAGTGGGAAACAGATACAGCACGATTGAGCATCGAGAGTGAAAGGGAAGGAGATGCTCAATCGTGACGTATTGGGTTGGCAAGGGCAGTTAAGATCCGGCCTTTGACTTGAGTGGAGTTGAACATCAAACCTTTGTCATCATATACCAATAAACTTTGTATTATCAAGTACAACCTGACTTGCGTGTTCTTATACACTGGTATAGGACACGAAATGGTGCCGTTTAACCACGATACTGAATTTGGCCGTCCCGGCTACCACGCGAAGTACTAGGAAACCTTCAAAGGATCCAGACCAGAATGCCTAAACAAGAAGGTATTTAGAACAAACGTTTTCTCGAATCAGTTTTTAGACGGAGCTACTGTCTGTTGGAGGTTTTTGTCAAAGTCGGGAGCCGCTTGTTATTGTGCTCTGGGTGACCGAACTATGGTTGATATCCTCCTGTGAGTTTGGACTGCCGTTGCTTTGACCTGGCTGCTCTGAAGGTCACTTGCTTGTTAACGGACTGAGTAAATTATTTCAGCTCTCAAATTCTAGGAAAATGGCCGTCTATGAGACTTACAGCTATAATTGGCCTGGACCGAAGCTCCTTGGCAGGTTCAGCTGAAATACTGACTTTCTTGATCACTGTCGTCCAGTGATGGTTGTGGTTGCTGTGGCCCGATAAATTGGTCATTAAAATCGAGCCCTCGTCAGCTCATATCAGGGCTTTATTTTGTTTCAAGAGCCCGTCCCTGGGTGGCTGATACGCTTGACCGCTCCTCACAATTTTGTAAAGCCCTATCGAGCTTTGTGGAGCAATATCGAATTTTGTAAAGCCCTATCGAGCTTTGTGGAACAATATCGAATTTTGTAAAGCCCTATCGAGCTTTGTGGAGCAATATCGAATTTTGTGAGGCCCTATCAAGCTTTGTGGAGCAATATCGAGGTTTGTAAAGCCCTATCGAGCTTTGTGGAGCAATATCGAATTTTGTAAAGCCCTATCGAGCTTTGTGGAACAATATCGAATTTTGTAAAGCCCTATCGAGCTTTGTGGAGCAATATCGAATTTTGTAAAGCCCTATCGAGCTTTGTGGAACAATATCGAATTTTGTAAAGCTCTATCGAGCTTTGTGGAGCAATATCGAATTTTGTGAGGCCCTATCAAGCTTTGTGGAGCAATATCGAGGTTTGTAAAGCCCTATCGAGCTTTGTGGAGCAATATCGAATTTTGTAAAGCCCTATCGAGCTTTGTGGAACAATATCGAATTTTGTAAAGCCCTATCGAGCTTTGTGGAGCAATATCGAATTTTGTAAAGCCCTATCGAGCTTTGTGGAGCAATATCGAGCCCTGTGGAACCATATCGAGCCCTGCGGAACCATATCGAGCCCTGTGGAACCATATCGAGCCCTGTGAAGCCATATCGAGCCCTGTGAAGCCTATCGAGCTTTGTGGACCCAGATCGAGCTTTGTGGAGACATATCGAGGCCTGTAGTCTACAGTCGAGCATTTTTTGGTTTTTACGGAACCCACTTTATCGGTCTAGAGTCAGTTGATCGAATACCGGCTTTTTCAGGCTCAGTAGACAGAAACATGGACACCAGGAACTTCATTTGCGGTTAGAACCTCAACAAGAAAAAAAAGGTATTGCTTAAAAAAAAAAAAAAAAAAAATTTAATTGAATTCTTTACTTAAGTAATTTAAATATTAATAAGAATTGATTCTTGTTTGCTTGTACAAGTATAAATATTGTAAACATGACAGAAGAGGATTCAGTAGCACAAGTTTGTACTGGGGTATTTCAGATCTACAATATGGAGACCCTAGATATTTTGTTAGGACAGGTATTTGGTAGTGTAAGTAGCAAAGTTAGACAATACTAAAACAGCATTTTGTTTGGTTCATAATAGTGGATTTGATTACATTGACGAACGTTGTCAACATACAACATACTGGATAAATATGAATAAGGAATTAGGACGCGTGACTGCATGGTTACAGGAATTGAAAGTAGCGGTCGATGAGGTTAATAGTTTTGTAGAAAGGTTAAGAAGAAGAACGAATGGATTAGAGACCTATAAATTTAATGTACAATGCAACAGAGTAGGAGGGAATAACAGGAGACAGCCATTGCTTAATAAAGACAAAAGACAATATGGTTATGACGAACCAAGGCCAAATGCTTATAGGGTAAAAGACGGTGAGAACAGACGTAATGGTGAAAGGTCGGACTGGTATAGCAGTTATAAATACAAAAATGGGCGTGAGAGAAACTTTTCAGAGGAAATCATGGGACTGGCCCTCTCACAGTGCAACTGCTAGAAAAAGACGTGACGACTGGTTAGAGAAAAGGCAAAGACAATATCTAAACTCAGGTGTAAGAGACAGAGTTGAACCTGTAAATAAAATACAGACTAATCCTAAAATGGTTGCGAATGTGACTAGTAGACAGGAAAAGAAGACGACGTTATTAGTAAAGAAAAGAAACCGAGAGACACAGACGCAGGCAAGTAATACGATAGAAAGTAGTACGCAGACTCAGGTACAACCAGTCAGCAAGATAACAAAGGGAAGTCAAACTGACTTAATAGAAACTCAGTCAAAACCAACTCATTTGACTAAGGGAGACAAAGTTGAAGGTAAGAAAGATGGACAGACGAGGACCAAGGACGAAAGGAAGTCAATGAAGAAAAATATTAAGGAAAGGAATAGTATGATTGTAAATAGAGGTAGTGCCATGTCAAGTTCTTCAGCTATAGACAGGAAACTAATTCCCAAATGGTGTAGGAATATTAGCTGTCAGAATTCAAGTTACGGAGAAGATATTCCTACAGCCGAATATTATAGTGATGCTGAAACAGATATTATTACTGATGATTCGGAGAATGAGAGAGCTTGCACTACGAGCAGATCCTGAATCGAAGCGTGATGTTCCCTCATACGGAGTAGTGACTGGTGGACAGACGGACAGAGTTTTGGTTAGTGACTATGTAGAACTAGATACTGGTTTGATATGATAAGAAAGTAGGGAAGGCTAAGGGACGAAGACCGAGAAAGAGAAAGAAAGTCAGACGTTTTAAAGATGACTATGGGAATAGGGCCGACGTGTTTGCAGTAAACTATAATGAGTCTGATGAAGGAACTATTATTAGTGTGTCATCTGAAGACGAGATGGGAAGGTATAAACGTTACAGTAAGGTACACAGGAAACAGTGAGCAGACTGACGCAAATAAAGGAAATAGAAAGAACTCATTTAAGAAGAAGAATAGTGGTAGACAGTTAGCGGGAATTTACTCAACGACAGAAAGTGACTTAAGTAAAATAGAAGACCTTAGGACCTTAAGACCTGAGTACTTTAATAAGTTGACAACAGATAGTGATGATGACATAATAACTGAAAGACGGGTTAATGTATTGAAAGACAGTGAAGTGTTTAATTTGGACACACTCTATAACGGTTAAAATTCCTTGGGTGAAGAAGGAAAATGAAATAGTTTTGGCTTATGAGAAGAATTGCGATTTGAGCACATAGGTATATGAGCTGTCTAAAATAGGCAGATGAATTTTTTGGTGTAGCATCGCATGGTACAGGGTAGGCGATGGTGTTGTTGAGGATAGTGAAGTACGGCAAATGATGTTCCACGTGGATTACGTAATACAGGATATCTTCTGTTTGGTTGTGATGTAGGGAGAGTAAATTAAGTAAAATAGGGTGGATTCAGCACTTAGTAGAGAGAATTAGTAGAGGGTGAGAGATAAATTAAGTATGAATGTTCGTATTAGAAATGCTTCGACTCAGAGCTATGACGTGATGTCTGAGATAGTTTTGCTTGTTGGTTTGAGAAGAAAGAATGGTATTGTATGACAGGTGAACCGGGAATGTCTGGTGAGGAGAAATAGATTGAGGAAGAATTAAGTATCCTGTGAGTAAAATAGTCAGTTGAACGCGAAGAATATTAAGAGTAAAAGACTGTAGAAGTGGATGCTTGAAGAATACGAGTTACGTCGTACTTGTGGAGAAAGAAGAGTTGATTAAGTCTGAGAAAGTTGTTGTGTGGAGAAATATAGAATGCGGAATGAAGTTTGTTTTGAAGAGATAGTAGATAGTGCTGTGAAAGCAATATAAGTTGCGAGAAGTAATGTATAGGGTCTGACCTTCGTATAAGAGTGACTGATTGAGTAAAGTAGAGATATAAGAAAGCAATGAATTGAGAAAGTCCTCTGGAATAATTCGTCTGGTTGTGCGTTGTTCATACGTGAGTATAACTGTAGTCAGACAGGTGTTCGTCATGATGAAGGAAGTAGGAGAGAGGTGTGATGAAGTCGCCTAAGTGAAATACGTAGATAAAATGTAAGAGTGGCGTTAATATGTCTTGTGTCAATGTGTGTAGAGGAAATCAATAAGTGTAGATTGTCGTGAGTGGTTGCTGGAAGGTTGAGGTGGCGTCTGAAGTGTTTTTTGTAATAATAGTAGGGACACGTTAGGTTGTCGCGATGTGTATCATTGTCCGTATGAATATGAGAAGAGTGGTTGATAAGTGACGTTGATAAATCGTGGAACATAGAGTATGAGAAAATCGAGAGATAGAAAGAAAATGATTGGGAAATTGTGATGTCTTTTCGTAGAATATCTGACGTTGGAAGGAAATTATGGAAGTTGTATGACGAAAACGGAGTTAACATTCTGAATGATGTTTCATAAAACATGTTTAGTATTCTTAACAGGAACGAGAAATGAGAGGTCTGCTGTCAGTCATAAGTGGCGTGGGTTGCAGTTCTGAAAGAGTTCCGATAAATAAGAGTGAAAGATAAGAAGGTAAACAAGGTTAGTAAAATGAATGTTGGAGAACGTGTTCCGAGGAGAGTGACCGGTTTGATTATCGTCACGATACAAGAGTGCTAGGAAAGACTGGAGGATAGATTAGAGTAGTCGTGGTGAGATGTTAGAAAGTAATGAAATATTAATTGCGTCGGGTAGACGAGAAACTTAAAATTGGAATTAGTGCTTGGTACAGCAAGTAGGTGTGTTGGTGAGACGTCTATAGTAAATAGACAAAGTTTTGTTGGACGTAGGAGAGTGGAGATGCTGTAGTTAACAGTAATGATTAAGAAGTGGTTGTGATGTTTGGTATAAATCCAAGGGAAACAATTGGTGTGCCGAGCCACAAGTTAATTGATAAGTAGATGATGGCTGGTACAGTTGAGATGACATTGGAATAATCGCCACATTGGTAATGGATAGAATGAGTTGACCTGTAGTTTACAGTACTTATTTAAGATGTTATGATGTGTAGAAGTTAGTTTTATAAAAGATAGAAAATTATGAGGGGAGATAATCAATGTTTGACTTCCAGAAAAAGGAACGGTCAGTTGTTGAGTAGAGATTTTGGTTGAGGAGAACAAGTATTGTTCCGCGTTATAATGATCTGTAGATAACAGAAAAATATATATGTATATGTATATACGTATTTTGGCATTAATGCTTGGTATTGAGTTGTTTTGTTATATAACAAAATAGACATGACTTGGCTAAATAGATAGGAGGCCAATGTTGCTGGGTCACTTTACGTGGTTAATTCTAAGGGAGTTGTATTTTTTTTTGAAAACCTTCTCTTTAGAGAGAAGACAATTGTTTTATTGCCTCATGTATAATGTTTTTTTTGCTTGATTTGGTCCCGTAAAATGATTGTTATTATTTTAGAATAGGGTTATTGTGTTCCTTAGAATTTTGTGTATAAACTACTGGTCCGTAAAAGAGACCAGTAGTATTAGGTAACAATAGAATAGGATGTATGTTGTATCATCATCACCATCATCATCACCATCATTATCATAACTTTTAGTTGAGTTGCGGGGAAACATAAATGATTGTTACAAAAATTTGGGGGGGTTTGATGTCCTGTTGTGATTTTATTTCGCTGTTTTGTGTAGTAGTTAATTAAGTTATGTTTAAATTACAGGGTTTTGTCTAGAATAAAGACAATACAGGGGGCTTTAATTAGGACCCTTCGTTCAGAAAAGAGTTAATAAAACTACGGAGAGCTAATAGAGAGACACATTCTCTTTGTGAAGAGTAAGTTCATGGGTATTTTGTAGCTGTGATAATCAGCATAATGAGGTTGATATGGTTATGAAGTGCTGGAAGCATAAGACGAGCTTACTACACAAGTAAAATGGTTATGGGAAACTTTAGAGATACACTAATAAGTAAGCATTAATTAGAAATATATGGGATTAGAAGCCACATGGGAGAAGAAAAGATTAATGAATATATTCAGTGGGGTAAAGCTGAGAAAAGTTTTGAACATAGTTTCCGGGGGGGGGGGGGGTCAGAAGAGCCATGATATACACGAGATTGCTGGGTTATAGAAGAATAAGAAAATTACCCCAGACGAAGAGTAAACATGAATTGGATCCATGTTTGACTAGACACTGTGGATAACAGAATAATAGTAAAGGGGTGTAAGTGTGTTAATGAGAAATGAACATAGGGGAGACATAGTGACATGGGGTGTTTGTGGGTCCGTAATAAAGGGACTGAGATAAAGTTGATTGCAAGCAGTCACAGACATGAGTGATTATTGTTGCTGCTGTGGGTTACGGCATGAATTGAGAGGTGGAAGATTTTAGAGAGGCATTGGGTTACATGGTTTGGGCAGGATGTAAATGTTTATCCCTTTGGGTGTATTAAGCTTCAGAGATAGAATAATAAGTGGGTTGCTAGAGTAGTGTATATAGTGGTCAGATTACGATGTTGTGTTTGATGGTTAACATTTAAGAGGAGATTTCAAAGTTACTAGGTTGCTGTTGATAACGGCATAAGTGGAGGTTTTAGTAGATATGCCCATAAGAAATGGACATTAAGAGTGAATTCTGAGAGAGGTGATGAGGTTATGTGAGGGGATGTGTATAATGATGGAGGAGGTCTTAAGGGATAATAGACCTTTATAATTGTGTCTTCGGGATGTGTTTTGTGGTTAACATTACAATCTGAGGTTGAGGTAAAGTAGTAGTGTCTGTAATATATAGACAATTGGAAGTGAATAATGTTTTTGATGCTGTAGATAGCAGCGTAAACGTTTACCATAATGAGTGGTAAAGGGGGTGTGTGATGTAGGTGAGTGTGGTTTTCGACTTTATTACATAAAGTCTCAAATGACATAGGAGGGTAAAGGTGTATGGTTTGGTAAAGGGGGTGTGTGATTTAGGTGAGTGTGGTTTTGTGTGAAGAGTTCTACTGCTTCTTTTAAATACCGGTGGCCACCGATTCTTTGTCTTCCTATCGTGTGAAAGTAATTTCAGGTTAGTTGAAAGTGGGGGATTGGTAGCGTTGGTGATAAAAATAAGAAGTTGGTGTTAGCGTTTGAAATTTTAAGCAGATGGCTTATGAAGTGAAGAAGGAGTATTTAAGCAGACGTGTTATGATGTTATGATGTATTATATAAAGTTGAGATTGAATTGTTATTAAAGATATGTAAATATGTTATGGTTGGTTGAAGGGCCAGAAACGAAGAAGAAGTGGGTTGATATAAAGCAGGAGAAAGAGTTAAAGTTATATTATTTACTCAAACTTGAGCTGATTTTAGGGAAGATTAGAGGAAAAAGAGGGAATAGAGTATGGGGATTAGGAGTAAAGAGTTTTCCTTTATAAGGAAAATTCTTTATTCAACATGGGGAGGTGTAACAGTAAGGGAGTTCTGGGGTATTATTAGAATCTAGTGGGAAACAGATACAGCACGATTGAGCATCGAGAGTGAAAGGGAAGGAGATGCTCAATCGTGACGTATTGGGTTGGCAAGGGCAGTTAAGATCGGGCCTTAGTCTTGAGTGGAGTTGAACATCAAACCTTTGTCATCATATACCAATAAACTTTGTATTATCAAGTACAACCTGACTTGCGTGTTCTTATACACTGGTATACTAGTTCTACATCAGCGCAATCCTAATTAAAACATATCATAACACAAACATATAAAATGACCAGTCCGGCCAAGTTTATCTTCCAGCTCTACTGCGTTCACCATCCTCCTTCTCCCTACTGTCTTTAGTCTGGGACGGGCTTTTCAATTGTCTCACACGCCTGTAATGATTACATTTCTGCCGCCCCATGTCCATGTCGCTAATACAGAAATTCTGTGTCGTACAGCCGCTCCGTCCAAAGTTGGTTTAGCAGCTCACAGGATCGGTAATGGTATTATAATAATGCCGGGTCATCCGGGCTTACAAGCCGTGACCAGTAGCTGTGCCAGGTTCCCATGCATTACCCTGAACGCACGCCCACAATACACTGAGAAAGTTTAGCACCATATACCCTATACCAATTGTGGGTAATGTCTGTACCATTACACCTCTGCTTCCAACACAATCGTTGGCCAATGTGCCAATGCGCAGACAATAGCATAACACTTCATATTGGTAGGTTTGCATATGACAAATCAATATATCAAACATCCAATACACATAAACATATTGATTAAACTAGACATATTATGATACTTTAACATCATAGCATAATGCACTAGTTAGTTTGTATGTATACAAATGAGACGTATATACACAAAAAGAATATGTACGAAGCATATTCCTAGCATCGTATATTCATATGAAATTACACATACATACATCCAACATATCCGTAAACATTATATTACTTCAAGATAGACATATAATGATACTCAACATAATAGCATCAGGCATTATTAATGAGTACTAATATTGTATAGCTACAAAATGAGATATACAACAAGTATAATTGAAGTGACCACACAGACCAGCCATATTTGCTGATCTGCTCGGTTTAATCACCACTTAGTTACTGTTGTGGTAAGAATTAAAGAAATAGTCAGTTGACTATATTCTGTACAACAAATGCACACACAAAAAAGAGACTAGTCTAGTTTACAAAGAAATGACAAGCATCTACCAAGACACCTAAAAGTATACTTAGACAATGATATGCCTTTCACAAGTTTCTACTTCTCAGAAGAGTAATATATGAAGCACAATGATATTGAACACAGAACTTAGAAAGAACACTCAAGTAACCTACGACAATGATAGTTCTTGCAATAACCTAGATCAGATATAGACTGAAAGTCAGTACATCCATCTAAAACTCGACTAGTTACAAAGAATTAATTCTCCTAGTTAAATCTAGCAACATAAGAATCATACAAAACGAGCTGGTTGTCTCACCTGTTCTGAAGTCAGACTTAATCTAACATAAAACAGGCTAGGGACCCTTATTTAAACTGAGTCCAGCAGACAGTGTCTGAGACACTATTATCTCTTTGGCATTCCCGTCATAAATTCTTCTTATCTCCCCCTGACGGTAATTGCAATTATCTCCGCAACCTGGCCATCACACCTTGCTCCTCTCTGTCTGGTACCAAGTCTACGGGCCCAGTGTTAATTGCCTTAACAGATCTGTTTTCACACATTCCTGAGTCTTCCAGTCAGAGTGGACGGGGCTTGTTTACAGCCCTGGGGCTATTATCTTCCCCCGTGTCAATGTTGTTCACACCTGGGCGATTTCCTACCTGTGCTTATCAGGTGTCATGCCTGGTCGGTTTTAATTACATTGTCCATTTTACTTGCCATCTGCAAGCTTACATCATGGCTAGAGGCTTTTTGTGAATAATCTTACCTCACGACTAGATAGCAGTGGAGTAGCGTGATTAATTCATTCTTTCTCAATTTGGCCTCTCAAATTATGAGACCGAGAAAATATTCTGGGATGTTAAGGCGGCATTTCATGACAGAGACAGATAAACTACTGTAGATGATTTGATTATTCAATGAAGCTGATGGCAAACATAAAGTGAAATAGTTTGATAGGAGACAGATAAACTACTGTAGATGATTTGATTATTCAATGAAGCTGATGGCAAGCATAAAGTGAAATAGTTTGATAGGAGACAGATAAACTACTGTAGATGATTTGATTATTCAATGAAGCTGATGGCAAACATAAAGTGAAATAGTTTGATAGGAGACAGATAAACTACTGTAGATGATTTGATTATTCAATGAAGCTGATGGCAAACATAAAGTGAAATAGTTTGATAGGAGACAGATAAACTACTGTAGATGATTTGATTATTCAATGAAGCTGAAGGCAAGCATAAAGTGAAATAGTTTGATAGGAGACAGATAAACTACTATAGATGATTTGATTATTCAATGAAGCTGATGGCAAACATAAAGTGAAATAGTTTGATAGGAGACAGATAAACTACTGTAGATGATTTGATTATTCAATGAAGCTGAAGGCAAACATAAAGTGAAATAGTTTGATTGGAGACAGATAAACTACTGTAGATGATTTGATTATTCAATGAAGCTGAAGGCAAGCATAAAGTGAAATAGTTTGATTGGAGACAGACTTTGCTGTGATCGTGTAGCTGATGTCAACATTTAAAGTCACACAGTAAACCACTTAAAAGATATGAACAATAAGCACGTCATTGCTAGAGCAAAGTAACGTATTTTATCAATGGACACTGAACACAACCCTCAATAATATTGAAACCGGACTGGTAAAAAAGTCTGCATGTCAAAACAAATGTTTAAGTATTGTTTTATTGTTTGACGCCTATCTGAGAGCAGAGGGAAAATAAAGGTCAAAGAACAAACACAAGTTAATTGCATGTCCTTTAATGAACCCCATATGTATTAGCTGTTTGTGATTTACAAGGCAATGCTACGTTTAGTAGTTTGCTATTGCTGTCTGAACAATCGAAGCTCATATTATCAAAATCAACGCAAAGTGGTCTGCTCCCAAAAGACCTGCGACTAACCTTTCACTTCGTGATTAAGGAGAATTAGAAAACTACGTTCACTAACACTGAGCTACAGTCGATGACAGAGGACACACTAGACAGCACATTAATGTCAAGCCATAGGACACACTAGACAGCACATTAATGTCAAGCCATAGGACACTAGACTGCACATTAATATCAAGCCATAGGATACACTAGATAGCACATTATTGTCAAGCCATAGGATACACTAGACAGCACATTAATATCAAGCTATAGGATACACTAGATAGCACATTATTGTCAAGCCATAGGATACACAAGACAGCACATTAATATCAAGCCATAGGACACACTAGACAGCACAATAATATCAATCCATAGGATACACTAGATAGCACATTATTGTCAAGCTATAGGATACACTAGACAGCACATTATTGTCAAGCCATAGGATACACAAGACAGCACATTAATATCAAGCCATAGGATACACTAGATAGCACATTAATGTCAAGCCATAGGATACACTAGACAGCACATTATTGTCAAGCCATAGGATACACTAGGCAGCACAATAATATCAATCCATAGGACAGACTAGACAGCACATTAATGTCAAGCTATAGGATACACTAGACAGCACATTATTGTCAAGCCATAGGATACACCAGATAGCACATTATTGTCAAGCTATAGGATACACTAGACAGCACATTATTGTCAAGCCATAGGATACACAAGACAGCACATTAATATCAAGCTATAGGATACACTAGATAGCACATTATTGTCAAGCCATAGGATACACTAGACAGCACATTAATGTCAAGCTATAGGATACACTAGATAGCACATTATTGTCAAGCCATAGGATACACAAGACAGCACATTAATATCAAGCCATAGGACACACTAGGCAGCACAATAATATCAATCCATAGGATACACTAGATAGCACATTAATGTCAAGCCATAGGATACACTAGATAGCACATTATTGTCAAGCCATAGGATTCACTAGACAGCACATTAATGTCAAGCCATAGGATACACAAGGCAGCACATTATTGTCAAGCCATAGGATACACTAGATAGCACATTATTGTCAAGCCATAGGATACACTAGATAGCACATTATTGTCAAGCCATAGGATACACTAGATAGCACATTATTGTCAAGCCGTAGGATACACCAGACAGCACATTAATATCAATCCATAGGACAGACTAGACAGCACATTAATGTCAAGCCATAGGATACACTAGGCAGTACAATAATATCAATCCATAGGACAAACTAGACAGCACATTAATGTCATGCCATAGGATACACTAGACAGCACATTATTGTCAAGCCATAGGATACACCAGACAGCACATTAATATCAAGCCATAGGACAGACTAGACAGCACATTAATGTTAAGCCATAGGATACACTAAGCAGCACATTAATATCAAGCCAAAGGACACACTAAACATCACATTAATGTCAAGCTATAGGACACTAGACAGCACATTAATGTCAAGCCATAGGACACTAGACTACACACTGGACAGCACATTAATGTCAAGCCATAGGACGCTAGACAGCACATTAATGTAAAGCCATAGAACACAGGACAGCACATTAATGTCAAGCCATAGGACACTAGACTTCACATTATTTGTAAGCCATAGACCACTAGACTGCCCATTAATGTCAAGCCATAGGCCACTAGACAGCACATTAATGTCAAGCCATAGGACACTAGACTGCACATTAATATCAAGCCATAGGATACACTAGATAGCACATTAATATCAAGCCATAGGATACACTAGACAGCACATTAATATCAAGCTATAGGATACACTAGATAGCACATTATTGTCAAGCCATAGGATACACAAGACAGCACATTAATATCAAGCCATAGGATACACTAGATAGCACATTATTGTCAAGCCATAGGATACACTAGACAGCACATTAATATCAAGCTATAGGATACACTAGATAGCACATTATTGTCAAGCCATAGGATACACAAGACAGCACATTAATATCAAGCCATAGGACACACTAGGCAGCACAATAATATCAATCCATAGGATACACTAGATAGCACATTATTGTCAAGCTATAGGATACACTAGACAGCACATTATTGTCAAGCCATAGGATACACAAGACAGCACATTAATATCAAGCCATAGGATACACTAGATAGCACATTATTGTCAAGCCATAGGATACACTAGACAGCACATTAATATCAAGCTATAGGATACACTAGATAGCACATTATTGTCAAGCCATAGGATACACAAGACAGCACATTAATATCAAGCCATAGGACACACTAGGCAGCACAATAATATCAATCCATAGGATACACTAGATAGCACATTATTGTCAAGCTATAGGATACACTAGACAGCACATTATTGTCAAGCCATAGGATACACAAGACAGCACATTAATATCAAGCCATAGGATACACAAGGCAGCACATTATTGTCAAGCTATAGGATACACTAGACAGCACATTATTGTCAAGCCATAGGATACACAAGACAGCACATTAATATCAAGCCATAGGATACACTAGATAGCACATTATTGTCAAGCCATAGGATACACTAGACAGCACATTAATATCAAGCTATAGGATACACTAGATAGCACATTATTGTCAAGCCATAGGATACACAAGACAGCACATTAATATCAAGCCATAGGACACACTAGGCAGCACAATAATATCAATCCATAGGATACACTAGATAGCACATTATTGTCAAGCTATAGGATACACTAGACAGCACATTATTGTCAAGCCATAGGATACACAAGACAGCACATTAATATCAAGCCATAGGATACACTAGATAGCACATTATTGTCAAGCCATAGGATACACTAGACAGCACATTATTGTCAAGCCATAGGATACACTAGGCAGCACAATAATATCAATCCATAGGACAGACTAGACAGCACATTAATGTCAAGCTATAGGATACACTAGACAGCACATTATTGTCAAGCCATAGGATACACTAGATAGCACATTATTGTCAAGCTATAGGATACACTAGACAGCACATTATTGTCAAGCCATAGGATACACAAGACAGCACATTAATATCAAGCTATAGGATACACTAGATAGCACATTATTGTCAAGCCATAGGATACACTAGACAGCACATTAATGTCAAGCTATAGGATACACTAGATAGCACATTATTGTCAAGCCATAGGATACACAAGACAGCACATTAATATCAAGCCATAGGACACACTAGGCAGCACAATAATATCAATCCATAGGATACACTAGATAGCACATTAATGTCAAGCCATAGGATACACTAGATAGCACATTATTGTCAAGCCATAGGATACACTAGACAGCACATTAATGTCAAGCCATAGGATACACAAGGCAGCACATTATTGTCAAGCCATAGGATACACTAGATAGCACATTATTGTCAAGCCATAGGATACACTAGATAGCACATTATTGTCAAGCCATAGGATACACTAGATAACACATTATTGTCAAGCCGTAGGATACACCAGACAGCACATTAATATCAATCCATAGGACAGACTAGACAGCACATTAATGTCAAGCCATAGGATACACTAGGCAGTACAATAATATCAATCCATAGGACAGACTAGACAGCACATTAATGTCATGCCATAGGATACACTAGACAGCACATTATTGTCAAGCCATAGGATACACCAGACAGCACATTAATATCAAGCCATAGGACAGACTAGACAGCACATTAATGTTAAGCCATAGGATACACTAAGCAGCACATTAATATCAAGCCAAAGGACACACTAAACATCACATTAATGTCAAGCTATAGGACACTAGACAGCACATTAATGTCAAGCCATAGGACACTAGACTACACACTGGACAGCACATTAATGTCAAGCCATAGGACGCTAGACAGCACATTAATGTAAAGCCATAGAACACAGGACAGCACATTAATGTCAAGCCATAGGACACTAGACTGCACATTAATGTCAAGCCATAGGACGCTAGACAGCACATTAATGTAAAGCCATAGAACACAGGACAGCACATTAATGTCAAGCCATAGGACACTAGACTTCACATTATTTGTAAGCCATAGACCACTAGACTGCACATTAATGTCAAGCCATAGGCCACTAGACTGCACATTAATGTCAAGCCATAGGCCACTAGACTGCACATTAATGTCAAGCCATAGGCCACTAGACTGCACATTAATGTCAAGACATAGGGCACTAGACTGCACATTAATGTCAAGCCATAGGCCACTAGACTGCACATTAATGTCAAGCCATAGGCCACTAGACTGCACACTAGACATCACAATAATGTCAAGACATAGGGCACTAGACTGCACATCAATGTCAAGCCATAGGCCACTAGACTGCACACTAGACAGCAAATTAATGTCAAACCACAGAACACTAGCCCACATACAAGACAGCACAGTAATGTTAAGCCATAGGAAACTAGACTGCAGACTAGAATTTACACATGACGTCTGCAGCCTCGATGTAGTAACCTGTCTACTTGGACTAAGTAGATATCACCCTTCAACCTGAAACTAGACGCTCTGTTTTCCTTCAACCTGAAACTAGACGCTCTGTTTTCCTTCAACTTGAAACTAGACGCACTGTTTTCCTTCAACCTGAAACTAGACGCACTGTTTTCCTTCAACCTGAAACTAGACGCTCTGTTTTCCTTCAACCTGAAACTAGACGCTCTGTTTTCCTACTTAAAGCTAGCGTCTCTCTAACGTCTACTTGAAAATAGACATCTTCTTATTTCTACTTAGAGCTTGACATCTTACTTCTATTCGAAACTAGACTTGTTACTTCTATCTCAAACTAGACACCCTCTAACTTCTACTTGAAACAAGACACTCTCTTATTTCTATTTGAAACTAAACACCTTCTGTTTTGTCTGCTTGAAACTAAATACATTTTAAAACTTCAACTTGAAACTAGACACTCCCTTATTTCTACATGAAACTAGATACCCTCTTACTTGTATATGAAACTAAACATCCTATCTTAAGAGACATCCTCTTTTCAGACACACTCTGATAACTTCAAACTAGACACCCTCTGACGTTCACTTCAAACCTGACATTTTATGTTTCAAACTAGACACGCTCTAGTATCTACCTCACACTAGACACTCTCTGTTTAACCTACAATTAAATACACTCTGACATATCTATTTTACGCGAGACATCCTCTGACGTTGTTTCAAACTAGACACCCTCTGGTAACTTCAACTAGACACACTCTGACGTCACTTTAAACTATAGAATGGTGGACTGTTTTCTTTTAATACGAGTAACCAGCTCTCTTTGTAAGTTAACCTCTTTTAAGATATCTTCATTATTCTTTTTATCCATCTATGTCTTTATTTTCAATTCTTCTGTTACATTTCATCTCATCTAGCTTCCACTGTAATGTGTCTGCTACTTGCCAAGTGATTGACAACCGTAGATCAGAATTGGCCTGATATAGCTCTTATGAGCTCGCTTTCTTACCTCTGTTGGCAATGCTATATTACAGAGAATATTCTTCATCTTGTGGAATACTATTTTTGTTGGGCTGTTCTGTAATTAACTTCTTTAATAAATCTTCCAGTCAGAAGGATCTACAGGAAATGATAGATACCGTGGTTGTAGAATGTGAAAAAATGGGCCTTAGTTTGAATAATAGAAAGACAGAAGTCACGGTGATATCAAAGAAACAGATTGAGCCTAAATTTGCAGTTACAGTACAGGGCGTTATTTTGGGGCAAGTACAGAAATTCAGATATCTAGGCACATGGATAATATTAGATGGAAGATGCGTCACTGAGATAAAGAGAAGAATGGGACAAGCAAAAACGGCATTCTATCAAATGAAGAACGTTTTGTGCAATAAGTCACTGTCCTTGAAAGTCAGAAAAAGAGTAGTTGCATGTAACATAGAACCGGTTTTAACATACGGCAGCGAATATTGGACAATTAGTAAACAGACGAAAGAATTCATGGAAGCCTGGGAGATGTGGTTTTATAGAAAACTGCTGAAAATTAATTGGACAGCCAAAATGAGTAATCGGGCCGTTTTAAGGGAAGCTGAGTCACCAACATCAGAAAGGGACAGTCATCTTTTTTTTGTTTTGTTATGAGAAGACGAAAAACTGGAATTTGTTGTGACAACCGGAACGATTTGTGGAAAGAGAGATAGAGGAAGGCAGCGTGAGAAGATTCTTGACAGTCTTGTGTCATGGCATCGAAGGGAGTCATCACATGAATTGATCCATGACATCGGAGATCGTAATTTGTGGCGAAGCATGATCGCTCTCGCCACCCGGCAAGGCACTGACTGATGATGAATACATCTTCCATCTGCGGTTATTTAAGTACCCAAAGAATTGTTTCAGACTTATTCCATTCCACTATGATGATATATTTAGGAAGACATATTTTTTCTTTGTCATTCATTCATTCATTCATTCATTCATTCATTCATTCATTCATTCATTCATTCAGAAGCAATACATGTCCTTTGCAGAACCTCGCGTCCATAACAACCTTCCAGAAAACTTCTCGATCACAAGCAAGTGTATGGAGAAATCAACACACGTTGTACAAAGGCAAATCAGGTATTGGGACAAATTTCACCACTTCTTCATAGCAAAATACCTATACGTACCAAAACAAATCTCATAAGAATTATGGTTTTGGCCCATTTTATGCTAGCGATGTCAAACATGGATGCTTACTGCAACTAAGGAGCGCACAATCATGACTGCAGAGATGAGATGCTTTAGAAGAGCTGCGGGAATAACCGCGAGAGACAGAATTAGGAATGGGGAAATTAGAAGACGCTTGAAACTAGTCATGCACTTTATTAAAGAACAACAGATTAAATGGTTTGGCTACCTCACAAGAATGCCTTTGTACCATCTGCCACAAAGAGTCACATTGGAAAATTATAATGGATACAGGACAAGGGGAAGACCATGTAAAAATGGAGTGATGGTACCAAGAACAACCTCAGAGAAATAAAGACCTGACTTACAAAGAGCATTAGAAAGTGCTCGTAAAAGATCTTTTAATTTTTTCCCCCCCCCCCAACACTTAACTGAGGTAAATGGGAGGAGAGAAGAAAGAGAATTACCACTACTTATGTATGTTTCTGTTGTAAGACTGAGACCTTTGTTTTCTCTGTGAGACCGTCTCGTTTCTCCCAAACCAAGATTACAATGGATACCACCACCCGGTAGCATGGATTGTGCTAAGAGAGCTGAACAACTTGCAGTCCAGGGGCAACGACAAGTTAAATATTGTAACATGGACATGAAAGCAGTATGCGGAGAGCCCCGAACTGGTAATATTGCAACCTGTAAGCTTAAGGGGCCGGTCTCCGTGACGAAGGTGTTAACGAATTTCTCCGTAATCCCGTATTTCCAAGTGAGGAAGACAGCTGCACGGGATTCGGCAGCGGATCGCGTCGCGCTGGTTACTTACGGGGTATGTGAGCCGATCGCTCAGAAAGCAATGGCAAACTACAGAGCGTAATCTTGCAAAGAACATCAACAACAGCTGAAAAATGCTGGCGTTGACCGCAACGTTCTGTAAGGGATATGCAACTTAAAAAAAAAAAAAGCTTAAGGGTCATTTGGTTCACATCCCCTGGTTTCCCTTCAGCTTGAAGAGGTAAGGGGACTAGCGTGTTGCACTGACCCCCAAGGGTTATACCGATGGTAGCGTACTGGACATCCAATACTGAGTAGGTGGAGGGAGAGAGAACAGACTTGAAGAACTGCATGCACTTCTGCAGTCTTGTAGATAGGGAGAATATCCCCAAACATGACTTTCGAAAGAAAGAGGAAGAGAAGATGACAAATGAGAAGAACAAGAAGACACCAACAATACAAACAATAAGATCATCATACATACTAAAGCAGTCTTATTACATCTGTGTTATCAATGGTAATTTTTTATGTTTTTGTCGTCCAAAGTGCGTCAACACTGCACCACATGTGAGTGTCTCATCTCATCTCATCTTATCTCATCATGATGTACCTTGCGGTGTCGAGGTGAAGTATAAACAGCGGGAGAGTGCCCGCTTATGGGCTTCATGTATCGATATTCCCATGGAATCTGTTATTCCCTCCGTCCAACGTTTACGCGGTCGGCCTCTTCCTCTGTTTCCCTCTGGTCTGTACATCATTGCTTGTTGTGGTATACTGTTAGTTGGTAACCTACTTGCATGGCCAAACTATTTCACTTGCTGGCTTCTAATAAAATCTAGTGCAGCTATAACCCCCACTTTAGTCCTGATTTCTTCATTTCTGATCTTATCGCTTCTTGATACGTTGAGTATTCTTCTCAGTAATCTCATTTCTGTTGTTGTGATTTTTCTTTTCTCTTTTTCAGTCATTGTCCAGGTTTGGCATTGGTAACATAGAGTTGGTAGGAAGATTGTGTTGTAAAGTGCTTTCTTAGTAGTTATTGATACATGTTTGTTCTTTAGTATTGGTGCCATTTGTCCAATGAGTTGGTTTGCCTTATTGCATCTATTTTCGATCTCGTCTTATGATTTGCCATTTGATGATATTACACTTCCTAGGTACTTGAAACTCTTTACTTGTTTCAAGGGATGTTCGTTTAGGTAAATCGTTGTTGCTTTTTCTTCTTTTGTTATAGTCAGTACCTCTGTTTTACCTGTGCTAATTTTCATGTTATGTTCCCTACACATTTCGTTTAAAGTATTCACGTGGTCTTGTAATTTAGCTTCTGATTTTGCTATTAGTATTAGTGCTTGGTCGTTCGCAAACAGAAGTTCTCTAATGGTTAGATTTGCAGATGGTTCTTCTTCTGTGTTCTCGTCATGCAGTGTTCTTGCGGTCTCTGTTTGGCTGGTTTCTTTATATATGTTATCTATATCTTATATATAAATTAGGATCTCCGTCCGTCTGTATGTATGTATGTATATATGCATGTATATATGTCCTTTATTTGTTCGCGAACGGCCCATCCGATTGAGATGAAATTTTCTACGTCTTCCTTTCATCCCAGAGCTGCCAACTG